>OMNW01034483.1:1944-37938 GCA_900303245.1 Selene dorsalis | reverse complement strand
ACCGGAACCGGAACCGCGACCAGAACCGGAATCGGAATCGGAACCGGAAGCGGAACCAGAACCAGAACCGGAACCGGTACCAGAACCGGGACCGGAACCGCGATCAGAACCGGTACCGGGACCGGGACCGGCACCGCGACCAGAACCGGGACCGGAACCGCGACCAGAATCGGTACCGGGACCGGAACCGGAACCGCGACCAGAACCGGTATCGAAACCGGTACCAGAACCGGAACCGGGACCGGTACCGGGACCGGAACCGCGACCAGAACCGGTACCGGGACCGGAACCGCGACCAGAACCAGGATTGGTACCGGGACGAGAACAGGGACCGGGAGTGGATCCGTTCATTTGACTTGACATGGCTATGAACTGTGGGTAATTTCCTTTAGGGTCCAATTCCCTTCCGCCTCTCAGGCCCTGAACCCTCACTGACTTCAAGTTGTAAGTGACTTAGTGTGAGAGCCTGAAAGGGTCCAGATGCTGTGATAGGAATAGGGCAGGACCAGGGCTACCGTGACGCTTTCGATGACAACTCCTGTATTTGACTTCACATGGCTATGAACTGTGGGTAATTTCCTTAAGCAGGGTCACTGACAGTGAGGGGACATAAGCTGACTTCATGATGTGACAGTGGGACCCTCACACACTTCACGTGAACTAGTCTAAGCCATGTACAGTCTATGGTCTGAAAGAGACCGTAGTGAAACTCAGCCATTAAAGTGATGGACTAATTGATGGCTAAGTATAATCATAGAAGGCTGAAAATCACAGGACATGTCTGTTCTGATATTAAGCATTGTAAATGTCAAGCACGTGGGAGCCTCTTTTCATATTTAATAGGACTGTAATAATCTGTAATAATAAAAAATCTATGTCTACATTTCAGTGGGTCAATTCAGAGAGAGGAGCTCCCTCTCTCTCTCTCTCTCTCTCTGTCTCACACACACATAGACACCTTTACTGCAGGCCGTTTTACTAGCCTAATTTGTGTGTAGTGTACAGTTTGGGTAGTGTACTTGTGGTTGTAGGTGCCACTTTGATATCATTACGTATGTATGAGCTAGAGTGGTCAAAACACATAATTTTGCATAGTGATGCATAGTCAAATGTTGTAAACATTTTCTGAAGCTGCTTTGGTCAACATTGTGTTACAGTGGTGCTTCAGTGTAATCTCTCTGTGTAAAATCCTCTCTCTCACACCTAAGACTAACAAAAGGTCCTGATTATTTTCCAGGTTGAGACATTTCACAGTCTGTTGCACATTACTGTAACGGGGTACTTCAGGGGGTCAGTTTGGGTAATGTCTCTGAGGATGATAAGAGAGTGATTCATTCTGGGATTGAACCTAATCCAGACAGCTCTCTGGATCATAATGTGACTCCTTGGCAAATGCCTGTATTTTAAAAAGATAAATTGGGCACCTGCCTCAATAACGTCCAGGGGTACATGACCTATGATGATGCAATCCATGTCTGAAATCTTCACTCATCCTAAAACATGTGGTAAGATAGTTGTGAGTGATACATCCTTCCACTGTAAAAGAAAATCACATTGCCCAATCTTGCAATTTTTACATTCCAGATGTGTAATAAAACACTTGCCAACACCACACTATTTGTATGTAATGTGAGGGTGTGTTGGTTCCTGTAAGGCAGGGCTTGTTAGTTCTCAAATAACAGTTTTTTTCCCCCCATCTTCAATAGCTCCAACACAAAGAGTGTACTGCTAACTCTTTTATTGGGTCCTTTCAGCAGGAACACCCCAGAATGGTCCATTAGTGCTGTTACTGTTGCTTTCCTTGCTTAGGGGAGGTAGAGGTCAGGGTCGACTGAGCTGGGACTGACTCAAATCTGTGTCGTGTCATAACTGTGTGGAGCTGTGGGCTATAAGTGGTTTGCAGGATTATTTTTAGCAAGCTCCTAAATTTTCCAAAGTGATTTCCAAAACAGATTCCAGAGAGACTGGAAAACATCAAACATGTGTTATTACCCAGCAGTCTAGTGAAAACCACTGCAAAAGATAAATCTGTGGTAGGTCCATAACCACATATGTCTATTTATCCCTCTGGCTTTGTTCAAAATCACTCTCCCCTCTGTTTGATTGTGGTCAAAAATGTCCACTAGATTGAGTCTAATTTTGATGTAATTTGCTACTTTTGCTGCATAAAGTTTTTAAACTAAATTCAGTTCTTGTCATAATTGTTTAACCCTTCAATTGCCAGTTTGTTTGCACAATGCATTTGTTAGTAAACAACCTCAAATTTGCTCATTTTTCTTGCATTATTATGTAGGATCACATTTACGTATGTCAAAATTGTGTCATTCGTTTGCTCCAATGGAGTGCAGTAAGCCATCACAGCCCCTATCGGAACCCGAGAATATTACAAGAAATTGTTCCCTTGATCAAAAATGGACCAATGGCATAGTCTGGTTAAAAAAAACAAAAACAAAAAAAAACATTTAAAACTACAATTTTAAAGTGTTGTGTTTAGAATAAAAGCTATTTTACCTAAATTGTATGATTTCATAATGTAAATGACAAGGAATAAAAAAAATGTAGTTTCCATGGGTTTCGAGTGGCCACAAGTGGCCACGGTGGCGACAAAGTGTACAATTGGATCTTTACAGTATATTATCGATATATTTAAAGAGCTGAAGTTGAGTATTTAAAAATCTGGAAAAAAAAATCCTGACCTTTAGGACATTTCATTCCATATGCATTGACACGGCTAAACTGAACTGACTGGACACAAATGGCCAAATAGAGCCCAAACATGTTTGCACTCATGCATAGAATAGATTTTAATGGATAGAATAGATCCTGTGTGTCCCCCATGGACTGAGACAACCCAGGGGGGAATGTGTCATGTCTCAGCATCCACTTAGTCATCTAACATTAGACAACTGAACAAAGGCTACATTCAGTATGAGAAGTCACCTCCCTCAGAGAATCATTTTATCCTGACCTACAGTATGCCACAAAAGCAGGGAATTTGAAGGTCCTCTGGAAACAATGAATAATAATGACAGATCTATTTCACAGACAACATATCTTGTGGATTCTCCCCTCCAAATAGTGACTGGAAGTAAAACTGGTACACTTTTGTATGAGCACGAACATATCCTTAACATGCACTTTTTCCTCAATTCACAAATCCTCCACACTGTAATCCAATTCTTGTTTGCTTACAACCTGATATCACCTCTCTCCAAACATGCCTGTACAGAAATCAGTGTTCAAAAGGCTTCAGCAGCAGCAATATGGCATGAGCAAATATTTGTCCTTTCACCTCAAATAAAACTAAAGAATGCACGTGTTTGCACAGGGTTTGGCTGTAGTTTGACTCTTAGAGCTGTTTGGATGCATAGAAGTCACCAATAATGAATAACCAACGCACATTGTTTAAAATAGACAGAGAGGTAACAACTCCATGTCTTCTCATATTTCTCTTAGACCATGGAGAACTATAATGTATGAGCGAGCATATATACAGTTACACAATTGTGCATGCACTGTTATTTATTTTCACAATAGACTAATAGCCTTTAGCTATGTGTTAGGTGGCCTCTTATTATATATTATCCTGCACTGCATCCATAACGTCGTCGTGGTGCAAGTAATTGCCTAGATGTTTTTTCTTCTTAGAGTCACTAAATTAGTACAGCATTAAATGACAAGTCCAGACACAGACGAGACGGAGCTGCTTGTTCAAATCAATGAAGCTCCCTCTGACTCTCTGCTCTGCTCCCCCTCACTCCTACAAGAAAAAAGTAGCCACTGGCCCATAGAAGAACACTCCTCCCCTCCTTCCTCCGCGGAGCCGGGGCTTTCTCCCTCTTTAAACTATGCTCTGGTTCCCAGTCTTCATCGGTGTGTGTTGTTTCCCTTCGTGAGGGGAGATTTCTGAGCTTGTTCAATGTCATGACACAGTGCAGCGCAGCATCGAAGTGGTCGCCACTGGCACTCCAGCGCCCAGGACTCTTTTTCAGAGCTTTGAGTTTGGCTACGTGAAATATGCGATGTTCGCAGGAGTGCCCGGTTCTTTTTCTGCTACTGCACTTTGTTTTCATCTTGGCAGCCGGCCACGAAGAACTCTCCGACTCTGGCAGACTACTCTCCCTCTTTGCAGAGCAAGGTCCGTGTGGTGCAGCTCTATTATAGGTTTGCATGCATTTCTGTGCAGGTCTGAAAGAATTGCATGCATGACTGGAGAAGTATGTATTGGTTGGTTATTTGTGTAGCTGCATGTCAATATCAGTGTGGACTCAATGGATCACAACTGTATGGACCTCATTCTTTTGTATTGCATGTGTCCAATGCTCTCCTGCAGGTCAGTTCTCTCAGTCAGAGTCAGATCTGTCCGTTGTCCACCCAGAGAAAACCAGCGCTGATGGAGAGTTCATCTCCCACTCTCTGTCTCACCACTTCACGGGTGGGAGAGTCAGGCGTGACCTGCGACCCCTTGCTTCAGAGGAACAGGTTTACTATAGGGTCAACTACAAGGGTCGAGCTTTAACGTTCAATTTGACTAAGAACAATTACCTAGTTTCAAATGACTACATCCTGGAGAGGAGGAATGGAAGTGCCAACAGGACTGAGCATCGCCTCTCCAGTGGAAATTCCTGCCACCTCCTTGGCACTGTGGAGGCTTCAGACGTGAGAGGAACTGCTGCCATCAGCACCTGTAAAGGACTGGTAAGGAATCAGACTGTAATACATGCATAACAGGCCAAAAATGTCAATGTTAACCTCAGTCTCATTCATCAGATTGAGCAAAATCTTCCTCCCTAAATCTACATGGAAGGTCGTATCTCTTAGATATAGTTATTTCTTTCTTACTCACGTAAGAGTGAAGGGGGCATCACCATGGGGGAGCTGGTATGTGGCTCAGGCCGTCTTGGGCTGTTAGGCAAACTCTAATATCTGACAGTGCCCTGTCTGTTAGTTTGCCCTTCAAAGACTTCCTGACACTATTTGCAGAACGACTGTGCGGCAGACCCTCTGAAAGCTGCTGCTTTTTTGAACCAACCATGAGACCCTTTTTGTCCTCTTTGTCTTTCAGATATTCCCTCTTTACTTTCACCCTCACTCATTCATTCTTGTCACTGTCTGTTCTGCAGACATTCTTTGTAACCTCCCCACTACCACCCGTCCTTGCTCTTGGACATGCAGTGTTTTTGCTTTGTTCTGTGCTAAGACAGAGCTCCAGTAATTGATTTTGGCACATTTTTATAGACTGGAACACAAAGGTTTGACAGATGGAGAGACAGGAAGTAGGGCCATAAGTTAAGTTCAGAGAATTTCTGCTTTTTTTTTTTAATGTACAGCTTTAATGTTTTGAACTGAATAACTACAGAAGAAAAGACAACAGCTGGACAGCAGAAAGATAAACGAGGGGCTCAACAGATGAAGAATTTTAATTATGAAAAGGCATATCCACCATATGAACAACCCTTATGGACAGATTTCTGGAGCACTCACTGAAGAATAGCTGACCTTTGAAGATCTTTATTCTTCAGCAATTTAAAAAAACAACAACTGATTTATTTCCTTTTCAACACTATTTTGAAACAACCAAATAGGAAAAGGATGTGGAAAAGGGGGAACATGGAGCTTCTGAAGTGATGGGATGTGTCAGCTTTAGTCATGAAGAATTTTTCGGTGTTCATGTTTGATTGTGTCACAGTAGGAATGCCTCTCCTGCAGCGTGTTGCCTCCTGCCCCTCTTATACTTGTGTGGGTTGCACTGCCTCTTCCTGCCAAATCTTGTAAACGCAGTTCATTTGTTGCATCTGACTCAGACCAACAAGACCATAATGACAGCCCCCCCCATCCACTACCACCATTTATATCTGACCCACTTTGCATGCTCTCAAGTAATCCTCAATGGAAAACTGTGTTGTGTCATTCAAAAGTCCACTTATCTACAACCTGGCTCCTCCTGAATGCCCCAGGTTGTCCCTTTTCTCCTACCTTCCAGGGAAATCCACTGTGATTTATTACCCTGATTTTCTGTTCAGAGGTTTATGGCAGCTAAAGCCACAGAGAAACCACTAAACAGCAAGACTCCGCCAGACAGATGTTGGGAAGGGAAGCCCTGCTAGCTGCAGTGGAGGTCATTCACCCTTAGGGAGCAGAGTGAGATGCACTGCGGCAAAAAATGAAAACATTAGTTTGTGCAGAATAAAGCATGAGCTACTAAGGGCTAAGTAAACAGGAAGCAAACTATCGTCCAAACCCAAAAGATATTCATTTTAACATACTTTAAGGGATAGAAAAGCAGTAAATTCTATTTTGAGAAGCTGAAACCAAAGGAAGTTTGGTGTTTTCGCTTGATAAATGACTTAAACCAGTTCCAATTAATTTTTTGTCAATAGACTAATTGATAAATGATCTCATTGTTGCAGCTCTACTTGGCACAAAACAGGCACTGGAGCAGAATCATCGTCATTTAAACATTGTAAAAGCCTCAGACTAGTCCCTGCTGCTTCGTGAACACTTCCACATCCTGCCCTGTTAGCATCCAGTCACATTTGCCTGAACAAATGGAGCTGCACTCCAGTGAGCTATGCTACATTTACTTCACTGTGAAACTGTGCGGACCGGAGCAGCTGTGTGGAGGTTGCAGTCACTGTCTTATTTTCTTCCTGTGAGAAAAATCTTCAGTTTAGGCAAAGACAGAGCTTTCTCAGTGGAGTCTTCTGTAATCCCCGAGGCACAACACAAAACAAGAACATGCAAGTGCAAACCTATTATATTGGTATTTTCCTCACTTAAATGCATGTTTCTTCTCACTATGCAGATGAAAAATGATAATGTCTTTGACCTGTGGCAGAAATGAGCTCACAGGCAGGATTATCTTGTGAGGAAAGTAGTATAGTGAAACCTGTAATTATAAAGTAAAAAAAAAGGGTTGACTTGAAATAACAGCAAGTTTGTTGGATAGAAAATTGTTGTGATTAATCATATTGCAGTAATGAGCACCATCCGCCCCCACCTCTCCTTCTGTCCCACTAATCACTACTGAGGCCACAGGCAGTGTAACAGCAGAGACTTTATTCCAGACCCAGTTGGCCAGCACTACAAAAACCCACAGAAGCAGGAAACAAAGGTAAAGCAGTTCCACATGGCCGATGTATTTAGAGCACAGACCTGTGTTATGGTAACCTCCCCTGGCTCTGGCACCTCACACCCAAACACGCTTCCTCTAGGTCAGAGGAAGGGGATTAATGGGGAGGAGGAAGAGGAGAGGGGCAGGAGGTGACGGAGGGAGAAGAGGTGGCGAAAGTGCAATGTGAACTTCAGTGTGAGGCTGTTTTGAGCTGGCAGAGCAAAAACTGTGTCAGAATAATCCCCTAATTTTATTCATATGGGAAACACAAGCTGTAGTCTGTATTCTTTCAAGTTTTCTTTGTTTGTTGAGCACAGACATCACACAGGACCTGCACAGGGTAGTTTAGGGATCACGAGTAACACCATAACTACACTGTACAAGCAAAGCCTCTGCAGGCTGTGCTGCACAGTAGGACTGCATTTGGTATGCAGATCATACAGATCATGCAGAGCAATGGTCTACATGTTTGGATGGGCCTCACTGTAGCATTCCTTCCTGGTCGATCTGAGCTCCACCGGCTGCTTTTCTCTGCCGGGACTCACTTAGTTTAGTTTAACTCTCAGGATAACATATAGGAGACAACTGAGAGGTATGATTACAGCGAACATGATCATAATCTTGTCAAATAATGTGTTTTTGTTTTGCAGGGAGATGCTGTAAATGCAAAAACAAACCTTGTCTGATAACATATTAATCCTGTAGTATGAGTATGTGTGGATGAAATACAGAGCAACAGTGGAATCATCTGAGTGTTTTTTTTTTTTTTTGAACAGGACCTGTGGGAAACTTTGTCAGTTGAGAGAACACATATCAGCCTGCGTGTTTTGTGGATGAGTCTGCTGCAGCTCTGAGACCTCTGGCTGAAGGCCACACTTTGAAACAGTGTTGAAAAAACCTTTCTCAACATTTCATAGACTAGAATAACCAAACTGAAAACATATGCAGTGGGCTTTTAGATTTTGAAATCTTAATGCTGTTGTTATTGTGGTTTTGCATGAAAGCCAGAGTAGTTTAGTTTAACATCCCACAAAGTTTCTCTTCCAGTTACAGTATCTCATTTTACACAATTCTTTGCAACAGGTGGAGTAATGCAGTCTTTCCAAAGGAGGTGTTACCTCAGATTTTGCACTTTCTGAACTCCCTGAATGGGGGAAACAGGATACCCAATCAGAGCTTTGTAGACTGCTGAATGAATAGGGTCGCTGACGTTCAAAAGAAACACATGTAAAACTTGTCAGGATGACCCAGAAAGCCGAGCAGTGAGTAGCTGCGGTAAACAGCAGGGTAGACCCTTGGAACTACAACTGGCCAAACTGTAAGCACTGCATGGCCTAATTTTTCACATCTGCCTTTGGCTCCTCAAACACTGAAGAAATCCAAGAATCATATTCTAAGAGGTCTTTGTGTTGGTGTAGTTTGACTCAGTGCATGTGCATATTACTTTTTTTCTCCTGCATATGCAAGAACATTTCAACATCTAAAATTATCATGGAAGAAAAAATAAATGAATTTAGTTTCTGTACTGAGTTGTTCATATGTGGACCTTCCTCCTCTCTCCATCTGTTTGGCTCTTAAAAGTATTATATATCCCTCTGTCATTCTCTCCTTTGCGAGTTGGTTTAGTGAGAGAGGGAGGAGTTCATCCCTGAACAGTCTGGGCTTGTTTGCACACACACACACACACACACACACACACACACACACACACACACACACACACATAGTTACCTTAATGAAGACAACTTGCAAACACTGAGCTGGAGGTGGAACACTCATAATGTGTGCGTTTACAAGCGGCAGTCAGAGATTTGACAGGACCGTCTTTTGCGTGTCTGTGTGCATGTAGCTTTTCCTGTAGGAGTGGAGTATTTGTATTGTGTGTGTGTGTGTGGTGTGTGTGTGTGTGTGTGAGGGTGTGTATCTTAGTATTTGTCTATGTGTGTGTGTGTGTGTGTGCCACCGGCAGACCTCAATGAGCAAGTGAATAGCCTGCACCAGTAAGAACATGCATGGCATACTTAGGAAAAAAGTCGTTGTGTTGTTGCCGCTGCAGCAGACAAGAGAATGTGCCTCAGGAAAGGAGAAAAGTTCATATTCAGATCTGTTCACTAATGATAGATTCCACCACGATGGAAATT
The DNA here is from genome assembly GCA_900303245.1 of Selene dorsalis. Taxonomy (NCBI): domain Eukaryota; kingdom Metazoa; phylum Chordata; class Actinopteri; order Carangiformes; family Carangidae; genus Selene; species Selene dorsalis. The sequence goes on along the minus strand of OMNW01034483.1, from coordinate 28,683 downwards.
ACTTAGGAGTGACCTTTTCAGCAAGCTGTATAAGAGAACATCTGTACTCTCCTACCTTTTATATGTGGGAATTATGGAAACACTAAAACTTTTAGTGATTTTGTTGTTCCGCATAAATGTTATAACAGAAAAGCATGCTAGTTGGGAGGCTGTAACTTCGCTGCTTTAGTCACAGTCTGAGAATGTGCGATATAAGAGACTTAAAGCTGTGTTAGGAAAGATTGGGGGATAAGAAATAATCTCTTAAATCTTAATTACAACTTAGAACTGTGACTGTGACGAATGTCATGTCCCTAATACCTGAGACAATGTAGATTTGTTTGGTTTTTCAGATGTGCTTATTTGTCTTTTCAGTGCACAGGAAGTCACTGATGAAAACTTAAACCTCTTTCACTCAATTTCAATCATTTCTGCTCAACGTATATTCAACTGTGTAATTTTTATTTCCTCAGAGAGGCTTCTTCTCTTTGCCAGAGGGACAATATTTTATTGAACCTGTCCAGAAGTCTCCTGATGGTCCTTTTGGGACTCCAGAGCCCCATGTGGTCTATCCAAGAGTTGCAACAGAAAGTCACAGAAAAAAACGCAGCCTGGAATCCAAGGAGACGCCCAGTGCCTGTGGAGTTCAAGGTGTGTATTTGAATTATTGTATGTATGTGTTTGGTGCTGCAGATGTTTTTATGATTGTACACAAGTGAGCATTTTCCGCTGTGTCACATAAGGATAAGCTGGATGTGTACGCCAAGTGATGTCTTCCTTGCTTTAGATGATCCAAGTGACTCTGTGCGGGTGGAGAGGGAAAGGGAGGAATGGGAGAGGGAGCAGCAGATGGAGGAGGACCGGGGTCAGTCCCGCTCGCAGCGCTCGGTCAGCAGAGAGCGGTGGGTGGAGACCATGGTGGTCGCTGACTCCAAGCTCATCGAATATCACGGCAGTGATAACGTGGAGTCTTACATCTTCACCATCATGAATATGGTGAGGGGTTAGATATTTACGTTTGATTTTCTGATCCATCCTCAGTTTCTGTACAGCTGCCAAATTTCTAAGTCTTGAATAATCTTTATGTTTCCAGGTGGCGGGAATCTTTCATGATGCCAGTATTGGGAACGCCATCCATGTCATCTTGGTGCGCCTTATTTTGCTGCAGGGAGAAGAGGTAACACTTTAGCAGGAAGAAGTAGTTTTATTGTGCTTTTTAGTTGTTGGTTTATAAAAGATTTATAATAAGGGACAAGGATATAAAGCAGGCTGTGCAGTGGTTGGCACTGTGGCCTCACAGCAAGATTCTGGATTTGAACCCACCGGCCGGCTGGAGCCCTTTTGTGTGGAGTTTGCATGTTCTCCCTATGTATGTGTGGGCTCTCTCCATGTACTCTGGCTTCCTGCCACAGATGAAAGACATGCAGGTTAGGTTAACTGGCAACTCTAAATTGGCTGCAGGTGTGAATGGGAGTGTGAATGGTTGTCTGTTTGTAGATGTTAGTCCTGTGATAGACTGCTGACCTGTCCAGGGTGTACCCCGCCTCTTGCCCTAAGTCGGCTGAGATAGGCTCCAGCCTCCCAGCGACCCGAGTGAGGATAAGCGGTACAGAAGATGAATGAATGAATGGATATAAAGTACAAATACAAACTATGAGACTCTGCTATAATTGGCTCTCACTCTAGCTCCTTGCTCTGAGAATCCAGGGAGAAGTCAGCCTCTCAAGATCTGTTCGTTTTAAATGGCAAACCAAGAGCCCAGTGGACTGCCCACAAGAATGGTCCAAATCTCGTTTTGATATAAATGTTCTTGGTTTCCAACATAAGGAATAGTTTTCTTTGGTCACAGCAGACCCCTTGGCAGGTCATCATAGAAAAAAAAAACAGGTTTAATGGATAACATTAAAAAATGGCTACATTCCATTCAGGTGAGCTAGTTTCATAGCCTGGTACTGTGAATGAATGGTGGCTCAATGGGACACTTGAACCGATTGATCTGAGCCCATCATTAACTAAATGTGTTCCACCTGTGTTTCTCCTGCTGTGAGAAAAGCCTGTCCTGTCAGCAGGTGTGTAGTTAACACCTGTTCACCAAAGGAAAATAAACGAAAGTGAGACGCTCGTGTTGTAAATCACGCATTGCGGGCCCCGCTGGAAATGTGCTCAAAACGACGATGATGAATGCTCTGTTGCTCCGTAACTGACGCTGTGTTAAAAATCGCCGGTGAGAAACAAAAAGGGAGTGTTTTTCTTCTGCATGTAGCAGGTGTGTGATGCCAAAAATGTGCAGTATGACATTTGTGATTGTGTTGTTTGTTGTAGAAAGGACTGAAGATTGTTCACCACGCAGACACCACATTGGCCAGTTTCTGTGCTTGGCAGAAAAACCTCAACCCTCAAAGCGACACACACCCTGCTCACCATGACCTGGCTGTACTGGTCACCAGGTAAGTCACATGCACATATACAGTGGTGGCCAAAAATTTTAGAACACTTGGCATACTTAAGAGGTTTCGGTTGTTTTGGTCATTGATTGTTGAATTGGCCATTAATCATAATTATGCTCTATAAACCATAGAATGGAGCCATCATAAGAAGATGTAGGTAAGGCCTAGGCCTATTTCACTGTCAGTGTCACACAAACATGTTCCTTTACAGAAGACGGCAAATTATTTACAAAGTTTGGACCTCAACCCCATTAAGCTAATTTGGGGGGAGTTGTAAAATAAACTGGACAGATCTGTTTTACATTCAAAGGAAAACTTTTAGGTTGAGTACCAAATGACATGGGATAACATTAGTGTTGGTTCTCAGGAAATATATTGACATTAGAGATGTGCTGCTGTATTTGCTGCAAAAGGTGGACGTACCAAATATTAAACTTAAAAGTGGATAGAAACAGTAGGGCTCACTTCATATGACTGTGCCATCTGCATATTTTGATGAACATTATGAAATGACATCATGTTTTGGAGGCAAAAAAAGGTCAGGTATTTTCGGATCTCTCAGCTGTTCTAATAATTTTGGCCACCGCTGTATATGTATGTTTGTGTGGGTCAGCGATGTCATAGGATAATTAAATGCTCCAGTGATACGCTTTGATGCTAGCCCTCTCCCCTCAGGAAAGACATCTGTGCTGGAATGAACCAGCCCTGTGAGACCCTGGGTCTGTCTCATCTGTCTGGGATGTGTCAACCGCATCGCAGCTGCAACATCAATGAGGATTCAGGGCTACCTGTCGCCTTCACCGTCGCTCATGAAATGGGCCACAGGTTTGTGTGTATATGTGTGTGTGAGTGTGTATGACCTGCATAATGGAATCTCATAACAATGGGCTATGCGACAAAGAACACTTCTTGTTCCCATGATCGGTTACTACAGAGGAATATAAAGCTCTGTCATTAAATCTCCTAACGTTAGCAGATCAGCTCATTAGTGGTTTGGCGTCAGGAAAGTCATATCAAGGATCTAATGACCAGATATAAAAAAAATACTTTGATACCTGAGAGGACTGTTTGTTGAGATTTGTTTTTAGCTTTAGATTACTGTAACATTAAAAAAACACATTTTCCTTTCTTCTGCAGAGCTTTGTTGAGTTGTAGCTTTAGTGACCAGCTCAGTTAGTTTTGTAAATATATTTAAGGCTGTAATGTTAAGTCAATTTTGTTCATAGACTAGCCGCACAAGGGGCTGACTCATTTTAGGCCAAAAACATGAGACGCCTTAACCCCAGGCTAACTCTGCTCTGAGACCACAGTTACCATGGCAGCATGGTAATCAGTGACACCTACGGCATTAACTTCTGACAACACAAAAGGGAAACGTGTCTCGTAATGTGCGGTTGTCCCAGATAATACATCCGTTTAACAGTTGAATTCTTCCAGAAGAAAAACTTTGTTGGATGTGGTTCCTCTGTCAGCCTTTTTTTTTTTTTTTTTGAAAAACAAAAAACTAAATCAACAACAATTCCTAATTTACCCAGAATTCATTGTACCACTGTCTGGCTTTGTGATGTCTATCTGAAGCCTGACTATTTGTTACATACATGAAGTCTTGCTGATAAAGATAAGAGTTGATGCAGGTGCTGATTGTTGACAAATTCCTCACTATATGTTACTGATATGATTTATAAATCATGTACAATTCTACACAATATCCTATCTGGGCAAGAAATTCATATACTTTTCTGCACTGTCTTAACAGGAAGTCATAAACGAGTGACAACTAGTCAAACAAGTGAAATCCTCACATGACCTAATTCAGATGTGGAAACAAATGTAATATTTGCATGTGTCACAGGATTGGGAAACTGAGTTGGTTTCTGCCTGCACCGCCTGTGCCATGACAGCCAGAGTGGGCTTTCTGTTCTTGTAAAACTTTCCTTTGTGTAATGATAATATAATAATTGGTTGTGTTATTTGAGTGCAGCTTCGGAATTCATCATGATGGCCAGGGGAATGACTGCGAACTGGAAGGGAGGCACCCATTCATCATGTCCAGACAGCTGATGTACGACAGTTCACCCCTCACTTGGTCGTCCTGCTCCAAAGAATACATCACACGCTTCCTCGAGTATGTACGAGTTCATACATCTCTCCGAAACCGATGATGATGTTTTTCTTCACGGGGCAACACAAACAGTGTGATTTGCAAGTGTTGGGAAATGATTATGAGAATGAGAGAAATGACAAAGTGGGTAGGCTGGTGCAGATTTGAATGGAGGCTTTGAAAATGATCCAAAAAACACACGGGGTGTGGTGCGTGTTGGGATAAAGCAGAGTTAACAAAAACACTGGCCGCCGCGAGCTATAGTTTTAAAACAGAGCAGAAGCGCAGAGCATGCTGAGTAGATGTGGAACAGTTCATTTGAAGCCAGAAAACCCAGCAATTAACAGAAAAGCAAGAAAACTCTGTCAATGATGAATTCGAGAATTCCTCTCTGACAACAATTTCACCTGGAGCTCCCACAGGGTCATAGTTCAGAGGTCAGAGGTCATTTGTGTTGAACTGCGACCTGTGAATCAGCATGTTTTGCTATTAGAATATTTGTCTCTTAACAAGTTTTTCTAGTGTTTTCCCATCACCCTGCTTGATGTAACACTCAGCTAAGAGACTGCAAATGAACTCTAAAAGCAAAGGGGGATCATGTACACTGGCAGGTTTCGACATGACATCAGATGTGTATGTTTTTTTTGGGGTTTTTTTTTTTTTAAGTTTGCCACATCATCGTTCAAAGCGTGCAGGTAGCCACAGCTAAGGGCATGCAAACTCCTCCCTACTGAAATCCTACTCCATTGATTTTCTCTTTTCCCTCCTCTGTCATGTATCTCTCTCACCCACTGCACCACCTTGTGTCGCTTTCTCTTTGTCATCTCTTTTAAAAAATCAAAGTCTCACCTGTATGTTTTGTCTGCCGTAGTCGAGGCTGGGGTTTTTGTTTGGACGACCGTCCCTCCAAGAGAGACCTGACGACCCCGCTCGCTCGCCTTGGTGTCCGTTACACCACACACCACCAGTGCCAGCTCCAGTATGGCCCGAATGCGACCTTCTGCCCTGAGGTTGATGTGAGTATTGTTCACCTGAGCTCCATCTAAAAGCGGAATCTTTGAAATCTTGTCCAAAATAACCATTTTGCCATTTTTTTGTCTTTCTTTTCAGAATGTTTGCCAGATTCTTTGGTGTTCAGTGAATGGCTCGTGTCGCTCTAAACTGGACTCACCCATAGATGGCACTCGCTGTGGACCAGAGAAGGTGGATGGTGCTAGTTGCTTTGTCTTGTCAGGGTTTAGGGTTTCACTTGCCTGGGGAAGGGAATAGTTAGGACTGTGGATATGAGGGTGATGCTGACGCAGAATCCTGAGTATTAAATGTGGCCCATTACAAGTGTTATTTGAGTGAACTTTTTGGTATTTTCTCCTTTAGTGGTGCATCTCAGGAGAGTGTGTCATTGTGGGTAAGCTGCCAGAGACAGTGAATGGAGGCTGGGGACAGTGGAGCACCTGGTCTTACTGCTCCAGGACCTGTGGTACAGGTGTCCAGACAGCTGAGAGGGAATGTAACAACCCAAAGTAAGAGCTCACATGAACTCCTTTCCCCCACTTTAATTCAACTGCTGTGTTACTTTTCAATCAATGTCAAATCTAGCTTGAAATTAAACTGACCACCTGCTTCATTCAAACTGTCCCATTGTTTTCCATAGACCAGAATTTGGAGGCAAGTACTGCACTGGAGAGAGGAAACGCTATCGGACTTGTAACACGAAGCCCTGCCAGAACGAGAAACCGACCTTTCGAGAGATGCTGTGCAGTGAGTTTGACACTGTGGCCTACCAGAATGAGTTCTACCACTGGATTCCTGTGGCTAACCCATGTAAGTGATCGAAGCCGCAAATACAGAGTTCGGCGCTGCACACAGACAAACACACAGACGCTAGTATCAGCGTCTTTGCACTTCCCCTCAGCAATTGTATGCATCGCCCAACAGAGGGCGGCATTTACACTGGGAAAGTTAACAGTGATGCAACAGACCTGTCACCGTGGGCGCAAATAAACATTACAGCTGCTCTTGCTAAATTTCTGTTTGTTGTGTTAGTCTGTCATATCCTGTGTTCATATTCTGCCAAAAAATAACAATTTTTGTGTGAAAAAAGAGAAAGCAAAGCAAAAACTTCACTCGTGCTCTTCTTTAGTAAATCCCTGCGAGCTGCACTGTCGACCAGCCAACGAGTACTTTTCAGAGAAGATGCTTGACAGTGTGACGGATGGGACGCCGTGCTTCATGAACAACAAGTCCAGAAACATCTGCGTCAACGGAGTGTGCAAGGTAGTGTGGCTGGGTAAGAGACTGACATAGAAGCTGGAGGGGGTTATAGAGGAGCAGGATATAGGGACAGGCTGCAGTGTGACAGAGAGAGCAGATTTTCTGCGTAAACCTCCATCTTAAGTTACACCGTAATGTGTCTGTGATTATATATTTATGTTTTTGTGTGTTTTCTGCCTGTAGGAAGTTGGCTGTGACTACGGCATTGACTCCAACGCAGTGGAGGATCGTTGCGGAGTGTGTTTGGGTGACGGCACAAGCTGCAAGACGGTCTACAAATCATATGATGAAGCGGACGGTTTTGGTGAGTTCAGCACAAAGGATATAAGAGCAGCTGGGCACAAATTCAATTATTGTGATATAAGAAATTACACTTGTAAAATTGTAGTAACACGAAGCAGACAACCTTTTAATGGGGAAATGACTTCGATGTGATGCATCAGAGGCATGTGAAAAAACATATAATTCAAATTTATGCCCACAGATGGAAAGTCATTTCAGGACAGTTCATTAGCATTACGCCATTCTGTTGTTTCGTTGTTGTCATGGCAGCATACTTGTCCTCATCGTGCAGCTGTTTGTCCTGGGCTGGTGCACACTGTGTGTGTCTGCAGGGCTGTGTTTGCATTTGTGTAAAGATACACATGTCTTTGGCTGACTTTACTCTGCTTGGAGAAGTATAACTCACCCGCTGAATCAACATACCACAGACACAGATTAATAGAGAAAGAGGCTCTAAAACAATAAAACCATCCCTTGTTTCTCTCCTTTTCCCCTCTGTCTGGGCATGTTTGCCCCACACAGCATCCTTTCCAGATAACCAGCCCAGATGTGTGTGACTTCAAAAGGTTTAGACCAAGGCCAACCCTCCCTCCCCTCCTCCTTTTCACAAACACAGAAACACACACACCTTCCCACAAACATCATTAAACTCCAGAGACCCACTCATAGCTGCTTTCGTCCTCCCCCATCCACACACAATAAAAAACAGAGACAGGGCAGTGCCCCCCACACTGAATATGCACACGTACATTCACACACACACAAACACACACATGCCAACCACCCCCACAGACTGAGCCCACCCTCTATTAAAGATCAGAGAGAAACTGTCTGGTAGTCTGGATGTGAGTGTGGCAGCAGCCATGGTGGCCCATCCATTACCTCGCTGTGACTCTGACTCCCCTCCTGACTCTCCCAGGGTACGTGGATGTGGGTGTGATACCTGAGGGGGCGCGGGACATCCTGATAAAGGAAGTAGCAGAGGCAGGTAACTTCCTGGCTCTGAGAAGTGAGACATCGGAGGAGTATTTCCTCAATGGCAACTTCATCATCCAGTGGAATGGGGAGTACGAGGCCGGCGGGACGACCTTCTACTACGAACGCAGTGGAAACATGGAGAACCTCACAGCTCCTGGGCCCACCGAAAAGCCAATCATGCTCCAGGTAGGCCAACATGGCACAGAGGAGGGTGTTCGTTTTCACTGCTTTTAAATGTTTCTGTACTGTGAGGTGTTTCACAGTTGATATTATTTTCTTTGAGTAATTTCAACCAAGTAGAGAAGAGGGACAGACCCCAAGCAGATGGCAAATTAAGCATTGCATCTTTTCCACAGACCTTATACATGGCTAAGCAAAAGTAGACATATTTCAAAGGCACCAGATAGAACTATATCTTTATCATATGTCTGTATGTTTGTTAAATATTTAAAACTTACGATTTTGAAAGGTCCTCTGCGTCATATTTTCTGTTGTTATCCAGTTGCTGTTTCAGGAGAGGAACCTGGGTTTAAAGTACGAGTACACCATTAGAAAGACCAAAGAGACAGGAAATGAGATCACTGAACCTATTTACAGCTGGAGACACGGGGCGTGGACAGACTGCAGCGCCACCTGTGGCATAGGTTGGTGTTTCCTTTGAAGAGACAAGCTCTTATTCTATAAATCTATAACTTTGAGGTCAGTTATAACCTGGTCATCTGCTTTCTTACTTCCTGTCTGTTGTAGGCGAGCAGCATCAGCCTGTGCGGTGCTTTGAGGTGGATGTGGGTGTGGTGGATGAGTCTCTGTGTGACCAACAAATCCGTCCAGATGACAGACACCGAAAATGCAAGACTATGGATTGTCCTGCAAGGTCCTCACTCTCTTCAGCCCTTTGACTGTTTTTCTGTCCTATCAGTGTTATTATGACCTGAACACATGTGGTACCATGCATTTAGTTTTATAAACATGTTTTGTTGATCAAATCAGAATATTAGTCTTAAAGCTGTCAGGTATCTAACTGGCTACTGTAGATCTACTGTTAGGGTTGGGATTAATGGCCTGGTCAGACTGTAGACTTCTTTGATCGCATACTGTATTTAGACATAATCGTAAGCTTCAAAATTTTGGCTTTTCTTGGTAAATGAAAGATTTTACTGGGATACTCAGTGCTGGCAGCCCTATCAAACGTTTTGAAATGATACCAAGCCCTGTTCATCGTTATAAAAAAAAAGCAGCTTTATCCACTTACCATGTGCTCCCAATTTGTTTTTTTTTTTGAATGCTTTCAAATCCCTTCTATCAGTGATCCCTTTCCTTTCCACCCTTCATCCTCTCCATCCCCTCTCCCTCAGGTGGTGGGTTGGGGGTTGGCAGCAGTGCACAGCCACCTGTGGATCAGACGGCGTGAGAAAGCGAACCGTGCTCTGTGTCCGTACCGTTTCAGGGGAGGAAAGAGTGCTCCACCCCATGGAGTGTAAGCATCTCCTTAAACCTAAACCAGTGGTGCCGTGCAACAGAGATGTACCCTGTGGACAGGACTGGACGGTCGGCAACTGGGAAGAAGTAAGTGATTTTTTTCAGGAATTTTCCGGATTAGTTCTCAGTCTCAGATGCATTTGTCTCTACCAATAGCTTGCTCTTTTTTTTTTCCTCGCAGTGCCCAGTCACATGTGGTGGAGGGGTTCGCTCGCGCATAGTCACATGTGCACTGGCACCCAAAAAGACCTGCGATCTCTCCACCAAACCTCGATCCAGATCTCTGTGTGCCCTGCAGAGCTGCCCCAACTCAAGTCTACGTAGACGACCCGGGCCTCCCCCTAAATACCGCCGCATTTTCCCACCTAGGAGTCACCCCACCCAGCATCCTGTCTCACCTACCTGGGCTCCCATGAAGACCACAGCCGCACCCACAACCACTACCACTGTGTGGAAGAAAACAACCACCAAAGAAACTACAACTGCTTTCATCCCCACCACCACCACCACCCATAAAACCACAGTCCCCAAAATCATAGACACTGATGATGATGAGTTCAGCGTTACAGTGAGGAAAAAAGGGGATAAGAGAGGGAAAGTTTTCTCTTCTAAATCCAATTCTGCAGAAAAGGACAGGAAAGCAATTGATGTGGAAAAGGAAAACATGGAAGTGGAGGAGGGAAGCACGCCAAATGTGGGGATGTACACTCCAGGATATGATTATGTTGTTGAGGAGAGGAACACAGAAAAGGAAGAGATTATCGACTTGGATGTTTTCACCACAGCTACATCACTCAGAAATCCCCCAAAACCGACCACTTTACAAACAAGTCCACCTACCACACATACAACCAGAAGACCCACCACAACTACCTACTCCACCCCACTCACCAGCACTGAAACATGGGTAAAGACCACTGGCGACTTAGCCACCCCCCACACCAGTCCATACAGACACTGGACACACAGGGCTGCCCTCACCTCTCCTGCGTACAAGAGACCCTCAGCTCCAACAAAAGCTCCCACCACAACTGCAAGAAAACTCTACACCACTGTAGTCTCACCCCGATCAACAGAAAAGGTTATCAAACTCAAGAAACCTGCCGTAACACCCAAGAAAAATACTTCGACCACTCGTGCTAAAAAGCCCACTCCACGATCTAAAGGTGGTCGCTCCAAGAGTCCAAACCAGCAGCCAGAGAGTCCCGTGAGTGGCCCCTCCAGGAACCAAAGCAACCTGATGGCCAGAGAGCCGGTCAGCATTGATATATTCTGGGTCGTAGGAAACTGGAGCGAGGTAATTACACATCTTTTATGACTGTATACTCTGTAAAGCACCATGCTAGTAAATGTACATGTTTTAGCCCTTTAGCCACAGTCTTGACATTAATGCTGACCACTGAAGTCTTTGAAATTTGATCTGCAGAGACTTGAAACTCACTGTGAAGTCAAAGTTTTGAGTGATTCTCTCTTGCATGGAAATAAAGTTGTTAGTGGGGACTGAGAACTTTCTTCAGAAGCTTCAGTGGAGCATTTTGAGTTTGTCAAAAAAACACTGAGTTGCCAGAAAATACAGAAGAAACATCAATTAATATAGTCTAGCATGTAGTAGATAAAATAAGATACTTTTTTCAATTTGTAGTATTGCAGAAGCAAAATGGATGGTGCTAGAATGAAATATTTGTATAACAGTCTAGTAATTCAAAAAGGATCTGCAATTGATTCTAATAATATAATATGTACTAATAAGACATTTCAATGTAGCAACTCCCAGCAGATGAGGAATATAAAAAAGTTGTTGTATGTTGATGTGATTGTCAGATTTAAAACCCATGAACACAGTCTGAAGTTTAACCAAAAAATACCTCTTGCTTCGTCAGTGTTCAACCACGTGTGGGATTGGTGCGATGTGGCGGACGGTCACGTGCAGCTCCCAGAACGACAAAGACTGTGCCAGCATGAAGAGACCTGAGCCTGCGCGTACCTGTCAGCTGCAGCCCTGCGCCACCTGGCAAAGTGGCAGCTGGAGCAAGGTGAGTAACGTGAGATTTCCTAAGCTAGCCACTGAATCTGATGATTATACTTACACATTACTTGTTAATTACACTTAATACTTAATTATAGTTCCGCTGTTACGTTTCCAGATGATGAAATGGATTTGCCCCTCACACAGACATGTATTTCTGAGGCAGTCATTTCACTGTGATCATATGCCCACAGTGTCCAGATAAATGTGCGGTGGTGGGAAGGAGGCACCGTGATGTTCAATGTGTCGACTCTCAGAGTAAACGTCCCCTCAGACCTTTCCACTGTCAGGTCGTGTCCAGCAGACCCCTCAGCACCTTGACTTGCCCCCACAGGCCCTGTATCAACTGGAGTGTATCACCCTGGGGACCGGTAGGACCATTATACACAATGAATCTCTGTATAAAACACTTTATGCACAGAACATGTTTCCATAAAGATGTATGATTGATTTCTTTCTGTACTGTTCATCCATGCAAAGAGCTTTGGTTTTATTTACCTAAGTTTTGAGGTAATGTCTCTGCCCTCTGTCAACCCCTTTTATTTAGAGTTTTCTAATATTTTAACCTTTTGTTTTTCATTTCTGTTCATTCTTGAAATGGATTTCATTACATGTTCTTAACTATATTTCACTGACGGCTAAGGAAACCTCATGTCCATCCAAATTTATGAATGCTGTCCCATATTACACAGATGCAGATGTAGGGAAAGTTAATTTTGTGCCATTCTCATCAAAACGTAGATCTGGCCTTGAAACCCGCCCTGTGTTTTTCCTCAGTGCTCCGGCAGCTGTGGTGAAGGCATCAGGGAGCGGCTGGTGTACTGTCCCCAGCCTGAGCGGTGCAGCATGGCACGGAGGCCGAATGGCACAGAGATGTGCAGTCTAAAGCCCTGTACTCTGTGGAAGACTGAAGAGTGGGAGGAGGTCAGTCAGTCACATCAAGATGATCAAGATTTCCTTCAGTTTTTGGCAAAAAATAAGAGCACACAAAAATTGTTTTAGAAGTTGACTGAATTATCTGTGTCTGTGTGTGTGTTGTGTGACTTTGCAGTGCTCCATGACTTGTGGTGGAGGTCAACAGCAGCGTCACGTCACTTGTGTGAGTGATGGAGATTTAGCTGTGATGCCAAACAGCCTCTGTGAGAAGATTTCCAAACCAGAAACACTCAGGAAGTGCAATATGCAGGAATGCAAGACCAACACTGGTGTGTATCCAACACTCATCCCTCGTCTGTCTGTCTGGCACAGAAAAATTTTGAAATTAAAGTCAGTATTTTTTGTGACAAGCCACTCTAAAACCACTCTAGATAAACTCGACCTCACTCATTATCACAGTTTTAGTCTTTCATGACCTTTGACCTCTGATTTTCGTGATCCTTCCTGTGCAGGTCCAGTTTGCAGGAAGAACACCATGTCCTCACGCTTCTGCGACAAGCTGAAGCTCTTGGGTCGCTGCTCTCTCAGGTCGGTCCAAAGACAGTGTTGTGTCACATGTGGGCCGTAGCCATGGTTACAAACACACATACATTACAATGGGTGGATCCCAACTACAGTAACACTGACCGTTCACTCACTCATTCACTACTCCCTACAAACTCTATAGGGAATTCTATATAGAGGTCTATATAGTGAGCTCACTGGTAAAATGAAAAAACACTTTCGGACACTACTCCACTGCGCAGTTAATTACGATATTACTGCTGCAAAATTTAAATGTTCCAGATCAATGCTGATCATGATGGCGACACGCGACCGCAATGTATTATGGGATATATTGCTCGGTTAGCGACCACCTTTTCACGCTGCATTGTGGGATACTATGAATGCACTATATAGGGTATATTAATTCTCACCACACATTCGGACAGCACTACAAAATGGCGTAGTCACTATATAGTCCACTGTATAGTGAGTAGTGAGTGATTCTGGACACAGCCTTTATGTTCATGCAACAGTGGCATGAAGCCACAGACTGAAGCAATGTGCTAATGACCACAACAAGGCAACTAGCACAGCTTCATCAGCACAGATAAAACTGGGTCGAAGATTATGTAATAATTATATTTTTTTATTTTTTACTTATTTAGGTAACTTTTTCTAATAAAAGATTTAACCGAGAGTCATTTAAAAAAATGAGCGAGAGAACAAGCCAAAACTACATAAAGCCAGGTTGAGCTGAGAATAAATGCTTTTCAATTTATATTTTTCCTTTATTCAAAGGAATTTGGTGAATTTATTTAAAAAAAATTCAACCAAAAGTAAAAATAGTTTTAACATTAGCAATAACAAAAAATCAAGAAGCACAATACAAAAGTTACGAAAGCTCAGGCTGGTAGAGGAGCGACTGGTACACAGTTGCAGGAAATTAGATGAATAATACAAGGTACATTATGCACTTTCCTTATTCACAGTTATGACCTTTTAAAATATAAATCTTTCTTGGCCAAAGGTGCTTTTATAGTCAAGGTGCTGGTGATGATTCACAACTCAACAGGTACCAGTTATACTTTTCTTTCAAACTGAACTGGTGAAAACAGAATGTAAATAAACATTTTTTGTGACCTCTTTATTAAATTGTTAATAGTAATGATAATCTCTGTGTTTTTTACTCTTACTATATAATATGCTGTGTTTTATCCGCTTGAATTGTGGTCTTGTCCTCAGAGCTGACACTGTGTGTTTACATTATTCTGGGTACAACTTCATGCTTAAGTCATTTTTTTTGTTACAGTTGTCAGTGATTTATTAAAAAAATAAATAAATAAATCAGCTGTAGAACCTGCTCAGTTTACCAGCTGAACCTGTGGTGCTCCTCCTCTGGTGTTAGCTTGACCAACAAGAAAGAGGTGTTGCAGGTCATCCCTCTCAGGTCCCTGTAAAGATGGCTGCTGTGTTTGTATGATATTGTACAGACATTATTATTGTCACTGTATCCAGTACATCACATCATGTCTCCATCATTTTACATGTTAAGATAAAAGATGTTTATGACAACACTGCTTTGTAGCTGAGACATGAAATAAAATTTTCTTTTAATATTTGCGCTGATGTGTCTGATGCATGCAAGGTAGTCTGGATAATTTCCATTCTTCCATCCAATATTTTTAAAATCTATTATGCATTTATCCTGCAATACTTACAGCCATAGCATAGCTTGAATACAACAATATTAACAGTGTAAATAAGAGTGTTGACATCGGCAGCATCATATGTGTCTCTGCATCGTGACCTTTCATGTTCACAAAGTCATTCTCGCCTGAGTTAGCCTGACGCTACTGGATGTGTAACACCAGAGTCAGCAGCACCAGGCTCTGTTTCAGGAATCAGGTTCAGCTGGCCCAGATTTCCCAGGCTCCACTGTGCCTGATTACTTGACACGGACGAACGTTGCCCCGCTCCACACCGCCTGCTGCCGTCATTCAAGCCACAGACCAAGAGTTAGTCAGCAGTAATGGAAGGAAGTAACACAACACTGTGCCAATGTGGAGCATCGTGTCCTAAAAACCAGCATTGCATGTGTGTGTGTGTGTGTATGCGTGTGCGTGTGTTATCATGACGAAGCAAACACCATCCAGCTGTATCACCTAACCACATCTCTCATTCTGTTATGTCATTGTGTGTTGCTTAATTTGTAGAGTTGCGCAATGGAAAAAAGCTGTGGATCTCAAAATCAGAAAATGCATGAAAAAACATCATAGTCGTTGACTTGTGACCACAGTTTTTGCACATTTTCATGCATTTCGTGCAGGAGAATAACAAAGAAAAAATAAAAGTATTTTTCTCAAGATAATAGTTAATTCAAATCTAAATATCACAGCGTTGATGGCAGTTTATAAAGAACGATATGAATGGTACAACTTAATTTCAGCTGTTTTCAGAACAACATAATTGGCTGATAGCTGGTTCGGTTTTTAAAAAAGGGCACACATGACCATAAAAATTACACTTGTGCAACGCAGTTCAAGTGTTCTCAAGCCAAACAATAGGGGTTTTGGATTCAACAGTCGAATGTTTACTTCATTATTAGTAGATTTCCAGACGTTCTCTGCACACTGCCAACAGTAGCAAACAGATGTTGCCCCCACAGCTTTAAGACCTATTTCAATAAAGGTTAGAGCACGTCTGACAAGCAGGTAAGTGGTCAATATAAAATGACATTTACCAAGACATTACATTAATCTAACTGTCGATGCTCTACGAAGCTACTGCAGCTAACCTGAGTCAATGCGCGCCGCTTGGCTTTTCAAAACAAGCATTACATAAGTTGTTTTTATGGCTGTGCATCTTTTTTGTTATTTCTGACAATGAGGTTGTCAGATTCTGAATGATCACCGTTCACAACCTGGACCATCAAGAACATCAAATTATATCAAATTGCTGTAGTGCAAGTTGCTGTGAGAGAAAGTTCAGATAAATATTAGGCATAGCACAACACTTCACTCATCTTCTAATTTCTGCTTCATAACATAATATGTATTTATTATATAATGTACCAAATGGTTTCATCTGTTTATTACAATCCATGACACATTTGATACACTTTAAATGATTTATGAAGTACATTCTTTTGTTATCAGGGGTTCTGTATAAAATAATTTAATATGTATTATTTGAAGTGGGTTATTTTGTATTGGAACAGCAACATATTATTTCCTGTGAAACGAACTCATAAATTATGACTGTCATTATATAAATAAACCAGATGTCTTTCTTTGGCTGATTCAGCAATTTTAATACCTAATAATTCAAAATATTTAATTATACTGATGCAGAGATCGTAAAAACAATAGCCACAAAACAGTCCTGATCATTTATTTACAGCCTGTGATGCCTAATACAGCCAGAGGTATTAGAAAGACAGATGTCATTGTATAAGCAGTATAAAACGTATGGCTGTGACGGTTGACATGTATAGTGTCAGTATAGTTTGTGCTTCGTCACCTCATGTTGCCCTGAGAAAAACAGAGCACAGTCGAGTGTGGAGCAGTTGCTCCAATGTCTGACCTGTAAGTAAATTCCACCACCCCTGCTGAAACTGACACTCAGCAGAGGAGGATGATGTAAGTGCCTGTCAGGACAGGGAAGATAACATGACAAATATCTATTGATCACCGTAAAGCAGGAAACAGCAACCTCATCTCGTAGGTTACCAGACACCCCCCACAACACCACGGCCAGGAGCACATAAAATATTTACATATGATGACCAACAGAAAAAAGGAGGCCTCCAGTGCCTTTTGTCTCTTTGGGACATGAGGTAACACATTTTGCCATGATCTCTCAAAAGCTTTAAAGAACCATTAAAGGAGGATGTTGGTTTAATCTGGCTGCTTACCCCTCAAATCCTAGTGTAAACCCAGAGAGAGGCTGAGGAAAGCAGTGGAGCGTCATCTGTGCATCGAATGGCTGTTGGTTTGGCGGAACAAGTCCAGTCTGGTGGCTCTCATCTGGACCCCATCAGGTTGCATGTCCCCAGGCAGTCAGACTGGCATCTCTGTACCAGGCCTGTTCCTTTATTAAAGCCTCGGCCTCCTTTGACCCAGCACACACAGAGTGGGCCCCGGGGAATGCAGACAGAGACACACACATGGTTCCCATAGGTCAGTTTGGTTGTTTGTGAGTTATGCGTTTGATTCCCTCGTAGACCACATACGGATTTGAGCTTAAGTAAGTTACGGAGTGAGGTGCTTTTCTTGGTAGAACATCTGCCTAATGATAGTGTACCAAAAGGGAGGGGGTGAGCAAAATCAGAGACACATGACATGAATAAGGTGAATTTCCACAGTGTGGCTTGCTAATGTGACACAGCGTGTTGAAGCAGAAGAAACAGATTGTATGGTACTCAGAGCTGGATCCACCTGCTGCCACGAGGATTACGCAAACTCAGGGGCACAGGCAACAAATTCATTTCAGCATCAAACACACACATTAAAAGGTTGGAATGAAAACAAAGATTCAGTACAAATCCGACATCTCTATTAAATCATTTTTGGCTTTGTTCAATACCCTGATTTGATTCAGCCCAGTCCCATTTCATGGAAGTCATGCAGTTGTTTGTAACTCTAAGCATTTTGAATCAAGCAGGTCCTAATTGAGAGAGTAAAATTATGATTCACAGGAAGTGATACATTTCATGCTGGTGGGCAGCAGCTGTTTGAAAAGAGGAAACAGCCTGGTTTGCATGAAAAACAAAACCATCATGGCTTTGAAGGAAGTCAAAATAAGGGCAAAAAAAAAAAAAAAAATTTAATTAAAGTTGGTACAGTACGGAATAATGTGTAGTGGATAACCATGACAACAAAAAACAAGTGCATATAAAATGCAACACCATAAAATACAAAAAGAATTTCAGCAAATTGACAAACATCTTTACATCTTAAACCACAGGAGTGACACCTAAAAAACAGTGTTTCACCACTACCTCAATCTGATTATATCTGATTAATTTTTCTTCATATGTTGATATTACTGCTCCCACAGTAACAGTGCTCAAAAGCTAATTTCTACACTCAGTATCAAACATACACACACACACACACACACACACACATACACATTCCTCTCCCAGAGACCAACAAGCTGCTGTTTGCTTGTTCATTTCCCTGTGTGCTTGTGCCTGAATTTGACCCAGTGACTCAAAATGCAAATTTGATCACATAAATACTGGGTTGAGCTCAGCGCTGTGGTGGCTTACTAACCAGAATACAACAAAAGAATTTTCTGGTAAGCTCGCTTACATTAAACACTAAAAGGAATAAAAGGAACCTTTCCATGTGTTTCACCTTGATTCATTTTTCTTTTTGGCAATTGGAACTGTGTGAAATCAAATCTCCGCTGACGCATATAAATTTCCGGTATTTGACTTTTCGTTGCTTTTATTGTAATTATGTTTTTGGTTTTGAGAATAGTGTAACAACCCAGCTAGAGCCACAGCCTGTAGGGAGGGATCAGAAGCACATTTGTCTGTTCTGTTGCCTATTGTTTTGAACTTTGAAATGCAATTCAGGGAGATAGATCTATAAAGATACACTAAATGCTAAAGCTGTAGAGCTGGGAAAGAGATGAGACCATCTCCAGACCCTTCAAATCTCACTTATATTGCATCTAGGAGAAAAAACACAGGCATGGTTACGTTTGAAAAGAATTTGCTCCTTGGCCTCTAAAGAAATCCTACAAAATCTGCAAGTCTGTCAGCATCATTGCGGCCCACATCCCTCTGAGGCACCTAGGGACTGTTTTAGTGGAGAGAACACTGAAGAGCTCATGGTGTATCTCTATATAGTTTTTGACTCCTCTGTCTCCTCTGAACCTCGATCTGAGAATCTGGTTCATGCCTTCAGTGTCAATCTTGGCTTGATGCATAAAACTGGTCGTAGTTGCAGTGAAAGAGAACCACATCCTCTAACTTTACCATATAATCAAAAAAATGCAAAATGTCCAACTTAAGAAGGTGCTTTACTTTATATTCACCTATATTATTCTTCCAAAACATATTTCAGGAATCTGCATCATTTTATTATACTGTTACTTATACCCAGTACATATTTTAAATAATTATTGGGGCTGTATGAAATATAATCTGTGAAATTTGTGAATGAGGAAATGAAAAGAAACATATTGGTCAGAGTAAACCACAATATGTTAAAGAGGAAGTCGTAGAGATTGAGTGGGGTTGAAGAAATGACAGTAACATTCATTTTGAATAATTTACAATGAAGTAAAGTACCATTTAGGCTGGGTGGATCACTTAAATGAAAAACTATAACTCTGTTATGATCAATATAAATGATGATTGCTTCTCTCTGCAGATTGCTCTGCACAGACTCAGGTTATCACAGTGGGAAGGGGCAGCACAAAGGAAGCTCTGATAAGATTACTTTGTTTGTATCCCCAGATAAAGCAGAGTTAAGACAAGACTGCTCTGGCCATAGATCGTTGACAGACATTAAAGCAGGCACTAAAAACTGGGACTTAAGGGAAGGAAAACAGGGAACAGGACAGACCCCGACATTAAAGACCCGAGGATCAGGCAGAATAGATAAGACTGCCAGCAGCACATTTTGTTTATTACACTGGTAAGAACACTGACCATCCCTAATATTTTGCACGTTCGGCGCACATACTGTACATTGTTGTCTAGTCCACTATGACATTGTCCATCCTGTGCCTGCCCCATGCCTTGAGGAGCAAATGATGCATGATCAGCGAGAGAGAGTCTCATTGGCTGGGGTCCACTCAGACACCTGAGTCACAGAGGAAGGCGGAGGTCTGCTGAGTGAAACTGGAGAACTTCATTGCATTACAGCGCTGCAGGAGAGATAACACACTATGATAAAGTGCCTTCAGGGAAAGAGAGAGGCCTTAGCAAGATGGCCACGATAAGGCAGCATGCAGACTGGAACCGGTAATAGTAACTTAATATGATTTTTATCTGAAGAGACAGAGGAGGATGGCCACTTGTCAGGATTATCACATCTTAATGAGGAACAAGTGGGTCCATTCCAATTTGTGATATTTATCCCCCCTCACCCTCAGCCATACAAGCAGATGTTTGCGCTTGATAACAAAGATTACCAAGACACATTGGGGTTCAATTTTTTTCAACCCTTATACAACCACTCTTTGATTAACCAGTGAAGCAATCGTCGCAGTAATCTGTAGCCATCGTGAGTGACGCAAAACCACCAGACTGTATCTTCCTGCCCTGCAGCATCCGTTCAGATGAACCCTGCTATCACCTCTCACCCGCGCTCATAAGTTAGATTTGCTTGTAAGTAGGCAGTGCACACACACACAAGCACACACATATGCAGAGCAGTACTTGCTCCCATATGTGAGAGGGGAAGTTGAGTAAAGGAGGGAGGGATCAAATAACTAACAGAGTCACAGAGCTGCACACAACACACACTTCTTCTCTGTGATCAGCCTTCAGGTGAGGAGATCACCCCCAGGACTCCATCAAGAAAAGTGGGGTGAACAACTCTGACTCAACCCTGAGACCGAGAGAGAGAGAGACCACCCCATACTGTTACCTCAATGCTGTGTGAAGGTGGAGTCATTTGGGGCTAGAGAGAGAGAGAGAGAGAGAGAGAGAGGGAGAGAGAGATGAGAAGAGAGTGAGAGGAGCAGGGCAACAGAAGAAGACATGGATTATCTGACATGCGCCTGGATTGACCAGCGTTCCTCTTTAAGTCTTGAATCCTGTTTTCCTCCTCAGAGTGAAATCTGAAATTTGCTTTCCTGCACATGTGGAGCATAGCAGCCATCGGACAGGTAGACTGTGTGGTGCATCTGGTTTTATTCCACTGGAACTAAGGATTTTTTTTTTTTGTTTCACATCAAACTTTCTACCTGGATATCAGTGAACTTTACATTTTTTCTCTTAAATTTAGCAACTGTTTGGGAATGCGAGGGAGCAGCCGAAAAGAATATCACAAACAATTTAGAAACAGTTAGAAATTAACAGTCTTGTTACTGGAATACACACGTGGTAAACTGTGTATTGATTTTTTATTTAACCTTTGTAGGCTGATTTTTTTCAGAAAAGAGACCTTCTCATCGTCAGCCTAAGACTTTTCAGTAGTGGAGAGGAGAAGCTGTAGAGCAACAGAAATACAGTGGCTAACTGAACTTTCTTTACACCATCAAACATAATTCAGAGAGAAATCTAAGGATTTCATACAGGTGCTGCATAACTTGGACTCTGCAGGAGGACCACCTCGCCCTGTACTGGACTGTGGAGGGCTCCCCTCCCTGCCCTCCCAGCCTATCCTCACCCCCAGCAGCATGTCCCAGGCTCTGAGGCTGCTTCTAGTCCTCCACACAGCACACTACCATGATCAGATGGGCTGCTGGAGGGAGTAAGGCTGCCTCTGCCTCGTCCTGCTCCAGGGCTGGGTTAGGGGCTCGTTCTGGTTCTGAATCCAACTCCAGACTTAGGTCATCAGCACTGCTTTCCTCCCTGTCGTTGCCTCTCCTGCTGGCTCTGGTGGTTTTCTCCTTTTCCCTACCAGGGGCAGCCTGCCATCAGCTCCACAGAGAAAGACTGAGGCTTGGCAACTCGCGGACTCTCAGAGTTCCACTGAACATCTCAGAGACTGAGCTCATCTCCAGGCCCAGGGCCACTGGGGGGCCCCTGAATCGGGCCGGGGGACCGCAGGGCAGGCATGTGCGCAGCTACAATCATCTCCAAGGGGATATACGGAGGAGAAAGCTGTTCTCTTTCCAGAAGTTCTTCTTGAGGATCGATAAGAATGGAACCGTCAGTGGGACCAAGAGCAAAGATGACCCCCTCAGTAAGTAACTCAATAACCATCTGAACGTAAAAAAAAGAAAAACCAGTAACCAAAAGAAATCAGAAACCAAAGTGGGTCTGAACCTCTCCTGTGTCAGCAAAAGTTAAAAGTGAGCAATGCCAGGCTTTGAAGGAGTTTTCAAGTTGCCAGTGTAAAGTGCAGATTTATAATCTATGCAACCAAAACCCTCTGACCTTTTTTCTGACCTCACTTGCACTACGAGGCATTTGGATATTACAGGTAACAAAAAAAAGCACCTGATGATTGTTTTGAGTTTGCAACATTTCTGGCACCAAGGAACCCTGTTAAATTATTGTGTGTTTCAGATTTAAGAAATCAGGTGTCCACACTCCAACAAAATAAAAAAAAATGCATATACTGAATACATTAATACGCAGCCTATTATAAATACTGAATTTGTACTGAATTGCACAATTTATAGTTCATTTCCAGAGGCGGCCAGTCAGCACACAGGTCAGACATTTGAATGAAGCATTCCCAATCAGAGTCGTCTTTTTTGTTTTAAACCAGACATCCCTCTGATATCTCTCCTGTCCAAACACTCAGCACAATGGTGGTAGCTCTCAGATTGCTTAAAAAGGAGCAGGGGCAGATAACCCAGCCATTATCAAGCAGTCTTCACAACCCAAGGTAAACAGCGCTGATAGCAGCCACAGAGGAACAGGGCTGGAGCAGGGGGAGGACATGGATGTCAGTCTCATTGATGCTTTTAGACCCTTTTTTCTGCCTCTCTATGTCTGTGTCTGCGTCTCTCCCTCTCACTCTCCCACTAAGATTTGCCCGCCTGCAGGCCAGCAAATTACATACCCTCAGTCAAAAATCAGACATTTGTTTAAAGCAGTTTGACGTGGTCACTCGAAGAAACACGTCTTTAAAGTGATTACACGTTGTATGTTTCGGCGTATCAGTCAGTAGAATAGCATTCTCATTAGTGTCCCAGCATTCCCACTGAGCTACATGTGTGTGCCTATCAGCAAGCGGGCACTCACATGCTCCAGTGGGTGTGTGATCATATAGCAGCCAACGACGACACATGTGCACACTTATTACACACACACACACACACACACACACCACACATTGGACACATCTCTCTCCCGCTCACAAGCTCCTTTCCTCCCTCTCTTTCTCTCTGAGCGATCCCCATAGCGAATGTATGTGGAACGTTTAAATGTTCCTCTTGGGAGAGCTGAGCCACACATTCAATCAAAGTGACTTGGGGGAAATGGCACGGGGAGGCAAAATGTCAGGGGAGATGTTTGTTTTGACAAGGTCATGACAGAAGCAGCTTTATTTACTGACCATATTACATCGTGATGCCTTTACTGCCACCTTTGTTTGCAGTTTCTTTTAAGTTGTAAAACTGAAGTGGTGTGAGGACGTCTGCTCCAGTTTATCATAGTAGTGGTGTGTCCGTGTGTGTGTGTGTGTGTGTGTGTGTGAATTCACCCTGCAGTTTATGTATGTTTTGAAGATGATTTATCTCCTCTGTCTCCTTTTTTATTGATGCACAAATCCACAATTTGTTTTTTCAAAAGTCAGTTGGAGTAAGCGTGACCTGGGCATCAGTGAGAGAGGTGAAAGAGAGACTCTCTAGAGAGGTACAAGTTCATGAATGACATGGCTGAACATCATTGTGGCCACATCAAAGCCATGTGTCTTCAGTATCAATGGTGGTGCCATCAAAAAGCTGTGTCCTGAGGGGGTCTGGGGACACTGTGTGTGGATTATGTGCTCTCATATCAGGTTCACATGGTAAAGGATACTACACAACAGCAGCTTCAGTCTTTGCTCTGGCCCCTGGGGCTAGACATGATCCCAGGACTGACATCCTTTGTAGACCCTTGATGATCCCTTGAAGTGACAAAATGTTTTCTTTTTTTAATGCAATGATTAGCAGAGGACAGGTTGCCTTTTCCTATAAAGTTGCAAGGCAAAGACACACTGCATTTAAATTTTATTATTAATTGATAAATATATGTGGACTTTGTCTCAGAGGTGTACGGGGTGCGTGGAGGCTTTGGTCTTTGGTGCTGCCTGTGGCCCAGCGAGGACCCGGCTCTCTGTCTGTTAAAGAACCGGTATCCAGACTCCCACAGATTTATGGGGATGCCAACGCAAAACTGTCCCACATGGCTTTCCAACCCGCTGGGAGCCTGTGCTGAGGTTACAGAGAAGCAGAGAGTAAGGGATGGAGATTATATTAAAGTCAGCTAAGTAGCTATCTGCATGGCCCAAGTATGCAATTAAAACATCTATGATTCACAGCTGAGTTCTCTTAAAGACATCCAGCAGCCCTAAGTGACTGGAGAGATATTGCTAAATAAGATTCAGGCAAAGGCTTGGCGGTAAAAAGAGTTTAGTTAATTATCCACGGCTGTGTTGGTGTGAGAGGGTGAGCCTGTCAAGACTGCGAGTGCGTTGTGTGTGTGTAGTCATGTGTGTGTGGTTGTGTCAGGCCACCAGTTGTGTTTCTGTGCTGTGGGGGACAGGCCATGTGTGCAAGATGCTTCTGGACATGGCTCAAGAAGTGTACATTTAGTATATATATGAGTGTAAGTGTGTGTCTGTGCACGTTCATCTCCTTTAATCAAAGCAGTGGCCTTTTACGAGACACAAAAAAAGAAACAGATGCTGCTCTTATGACGGTTTGAGATGTATAGCTTTTCTCAGAGGTGGGGTAGAGGCTGGATATCCCCTCTATGTAAATACACACAGTGTGGTCCGTCCTTATCAAGTGTTATTACTATATATCCTGGTTTACGCCTCACTCCGCTTCATGTTTCCGCACGGGAATGGTACCAAGCAAAATTCACATTTGAACTATTTTGTCCTGGCGTTGTTCTGCGAAGACTCAAACATCCAAGAGGCAAAGTAAAGAGAGAGAAAGAATAACAATACAGGCTGCAAAGCACATGCTTTTTGGCGTCCCACTGTGGAAAAACCACCTTTAATTCTCGACGGCATTGTGTGCCTCCATTCCACAACCAACGCACCATTTACTGTTGTAACTCCAAACAGAGCGTATCAAATAAGCCACACATTAGGAAAAAGCAACCAGCACGCCAAAGAAAATCTGCTGTCTCCCCACGTAAACAGCTGAACCCGGCTGCCTCTCTTTATGACAACATTTTATATTTGTGGTTTGTAGGATTTACTCCATACAAAGCAGTTGCTGTCACCTTTAAGGCGTAATGTTGTAATCTGGAGGAAGCTAAATCAAGAGCATATTTTCTATTTTGCCTTTTTTTTTTCCGCCTCACACTTGCAGCCATAAGCTCATTTCTCTCCATCTCTGGGCCAAGCCGAGTGCTCATTCATCACAGAGCAGTGAATGGAGATTTTGTAGTTTCACAGCCAGGTTGAGTTTGTGTGCAAGTGCACCTTCACCTGCTACAGCATCAACTATGAGTGTGCATGTATAAATGTGAGTGTGTGCATGTGTGCGTGCGCATATACAACCTGTCTCGCCCCTGCCTCCGGTGGCTGACTTTGATCAGTGATCATTACAGCCTTTCTAATCCTCACTCCACCCCCAGTCTCACTGTCATGGCTCCTCTGTCCTTCTCTGTTCTCCTTCCTTTCATCCCTCCCATGTTTACAGAGCAGCCAGAGACTGCCATAGATTGTCTTACATCCTCACTCCATACCCGACACCCGATCCCATACAGAAACCAGCTCCTCTCAGATCTTCAATGGCCGTTGTGTCACAGTCCCCACCACCGCCTTGCCGCCTCAGACCTCACTGCCCCAAGGTGCCACTGTTTGAACGAGAAACTGATACAGTCAAGACCTCACGGACGAG
The DNA here is from genome assembly GCA_900303245.1 of Selene dorsalis. Taxonomy (NCBI): domain Eukaryota; kingdom Metazoa; phylum Chordata; class Actinopteri; order Carangiformes; family Carangidae; genus Selene; species Selene dorsalis. The sequence goes on along the minus strand of OMNW01034483.1, from coordinate 2,999 downwards.
GAAAGAAGCTGCTGTATTTTTATGAGAGGGATTGTTCTTTGGGGGCACACCTGCATCCTCCACTGTCCACTCATGTGCGAGGCTGGCAGCTTCAGAGGCCCCCCAGCCACCGGAGAGTGGGGTCTGACAGCAGAGCAGGCCGCCGCATAAACAGTCATCAGACAGAGGAGGGGCTGCTGATCTGATCAAAGGATGTCGTCGACTCTCTGGAGTTCACACCCCCACGCCAAAGTGTGTGTCTGTGACTCTATGTGCGTGTGTGTGTATGTGTGTGTGTACGCATATGTGTGCTTATCAGGATAAAATAACGACAGCTCACAGGAAGTGTGGAAAGGAAGTCAGGGAGGGAGGCATGAAATCAAACATGCCATGGGAACCGGGATGGTTCACTCACACACACACACACACACACACACACACACACACACACACACACACACACATAAAATCACATGCATGTGTACAGAACACCATGCTGCAGACGTTCCAGTGTCCTATCACTGCACTACATGCACATGTTTACACGTGTGACGTACGTGTGTGTGTGTGTGTGTTTGTGTGTGTGTGTGTTCACTGTAACGTGATGCTGTCATGTTGAGCAGCAGAGTGTGTGAGCTCAGATTTAGGCGTCTCAGTAACAGTCGGACACGAGGACGTGCACGTGCACGTGCAAACGATACGACCGTCGTATCGTTTGTCGTCCATTAACGTGAACGGTCAAATAAAGACGCATCAGCAGGTTATATATTTAGAGCAAAGATCCACGACTCAGATATCAGCTGTGTGTGTGTGTGTGTGTCTGTGTGTGTGTGTGTGTGTGTGTGTAAACACTCCTCACGTGTGTTTGCAGCTGTGTCTGTGGAGTTCACAGAGGGGGGAGGACGGGAGGTTTTATTTGTGACATCACACTGAGCTGCAGCTTCACTCGACTCATCTGTTTGGAGAAAGTGGAGAAAGTGTGTGTGTGTGACTGTGTGTGTGTGTGTGTGTGTGTGTGTGTGTGTGTGTGTGTGTGTGTGTGTGTGTGTGTCTGTACATATGAACGCGCATGTTTG
>OMNW01034482.1:20704-61383 GCA_900303245.1 Selene dorsalis | reverse complement strand
CACCAAACGGGGCTGCTCTCTCTCTGACATCCTCACTCGGGCTGATGTTTCAATACCACCAGTATTCTGGATATTGCTTGATATGCTTTCCATTCATATTGCTGTTATTTCAAGCAACAAAGAAAAAAAATGCGATTAATAACAATTAAAATTTTAAATCTAATTTTAACAAATTAAAACAAACAAACAAAAAGGGGGATTCCTTGATATTTAATTTTTATAAGAAAACATGACTCTTGTGTGTTGCTACAAAACACTGGTATTGTTTTCAATTATTTTTATGGTTGTTGACAATGATGCACCAAAGAGCTGCCTCTGGCTGAGAGCTACCACATGTGAGCATGCCAATATGAGGCTTGCATGAACTTTGAACCCTATTAATCACAACCTGGAGGGAAGCTTTGATCATCTTTAGCCTCATTGGCTCTGCGTCTCTTTTGCCACTCAACAGGTCTTTGGACGTATACGGAGGTGTTTGATAAGGGTTATGTCTGCCACCAATGAGCCAATAGCAGGATAATGATTCACTCTCCAGACACAACATGTTCATTGCTTCATGAGCTGATGAAATCAGTTCTTAATCAAACTCTTGCTAGTCTACTATTAGTCAAATGTGCTGGCTAAGAGAAGAGAAGAGAAGAAATTGTATTTTTCCTTCAGAAAAACAGAGGTAGAAGTACCTCCCACTTCCTGTTCTTCAGCAAGCACCAGCATACATGGAAAGTGTGCAGCATGCATGACCATGCCTGTGCATGATTGTGAACTATGTGCTCATGTTGCTGCCACAGCATGTTTGGGCAGAAAATGAAGTGATTTGCTAAAGTTGGGGATGTTGTTCCTATTCATAAATCAAAAGCGACTGCTTGACTTGACATGAATGCTGATAGGTGAATCTCATGTGTACATACAGCAGGATCATACATAAGTCACACCAACGGGTTGTGTCTATTCCTGATTCACTTTACACGGTATATTAAAGCCGTTTCTTTCGGTTGCCCTTCAGTCTTCGGTTGATATCATTCCAAAACAATTACTGACTGATTCACTCCGTCTCTCAGACCATTCGTTTGTTACAGAGGCCTCAAGTGCCAGGATCAACATGGTCATTCTGAAGTGTCAGACAAGCCAGTAATTCCAATCCAAGCATTACTAATCTGCACAAAACGTACTTCCTTTTCGGCCTGTTTGGTCAGATATTTGCTGTGTACAGTGCTCTCAGTGCTTCCTCTGAAAATATTTCTATGTGCTTGTTTGCAGAGCATTTGCAAGAGGAACATCTTTACAAAGAGACAGCTAATTGCAGAGTAATGTGGATTTTAATTGCAGTCAAGTAAACCATACCCATGGTATGACCACAATGGTCAGATGACATCCTGTCAGCTATGGCCTGCTAACCAAGTTCACTAACATGTTTGTATTTCTACGAGAAAATAGGAAAATTTATCCAGACAGCAAAGTTTCAAGGCCAGACTTTTCCTCTCTCTCCAACTCGTTGCCTCCTTTTTCCACTTTCTACATTATATTTCACTATTTTAGTGTTCCTCTTTTCTCTCACTCCCTCCCGACTGCCTTCCTGCTGTCATTTAAAGGGTGGTAATGGCTAATCATGGGTAGTTTTGGGATCTACAAAGAAGTTTTTTTTATGCTTTGATTTGTTTTGGTTCGTATATTTTCTAAAACACTCTAGGCATCGATGCCTCAGGGAGAGAAATGTACTTGTTTGTTGTGCTCATCAAGTGTTCCCGTCTTTAAATTGGCTTGTTAGATGCGCAGACAGGAAAGTATGTTTCGTGGTTCATACTTGTTAGAAGGTAAATGTCAAGAACAATTGGCCTGATCCTGAAATTGCTGCACAGATTTAAGAGGAATTGTTTGTGGGGTTTTTACTGAGAGTCTGTGCCCAAACACAAAGGATATGAAAATCCTCTGTTCAAAATAACACGCTGCGGATTCTAACAAGGACTCGTAACTTTTTCTTTAAATTACTCCAGTGTCTGTCTCTCTGCACTGGCGTCCTGCAGAGATGTATTGCTCTGAATAAATGAAACTGTAAATGTTTTTTTTTACATGTCTTTAATTGTATGTCATTATGGGATAAATGAATTGACTTGACTTTAAGCCTAGCTGTATGTGTGAGTGAATACGAAGTTAATAGAAAAAGGGAACAACAGTTTTTCTAAATTCCCACTGAGGAGAGTATTGGTAAGGTTGAAGGAAAGTTTCGTGAAAGTGCACATTGTATAACTCATCCCTCATAATTATGCTTTTCATAACAGAAGCTGTCGTTTATTTGTTCTCTCCTGGAGGACAAGTTCTGGTTCCCACCAGCTGATGGATGCTACCCTTCAAAAACCAAAGAGCTGGATGTCAGTGAAGGTGAAGTAAACCCACTGATCTACGTGTCTTCTTCACGACAGATTTATGTCCTTCCACTGTGGGCTCTCAAATGACCCCACCAACTGCTCTGAGGTCAAAGGTCAGAGGTGAGGGTAGGACAAAGGGAGACAGACTGCTGAGAGGAGAGCGTGAAGGAAAAAGCAATGTGTCAGCAAAAAGCTGTGGGTCTAACCACTTTATTCTTTCGTGTCTGGGTCAGTTCTCTCGTGTCCTGATTGATGAAGTGACCAGTTTTTTATAGTATCAAAGTTGGGTAATCCAGGGTGATTGTCAAGAGGAGCTGGACTGGAGTGCTATGGGAAAGTGCACATACACATCGAAGGATTCTCTCATCTCACACTATAGCTATGTTTACTCATGAGGCCCCTATCTTTCACATCCTCTGAAACCTGTTCAACTCATCCGCTCTGTGACCCCACTTTCACCTTTTTTTCCCTCCCCTTTAACCCCTCCTTTCTCCCTTATGTGCACAGTCTGAAATAGTTTTCTTGATTCTGAATTGTAATTGTATTATGAAATTGAAAAATTGAAAACTTTCCCTTCATGGGACACACACTCACGCACGCACACACGCACACAAGCACGCACACACACACACACACACACACACACACACAAAGGGGACCACAATGGAAACAAGCCAATGGCTTTATTGACGCACGCGCACACACCACCGATCCACTGATTGAGTCAATCAGAGGGAAACCCTGCAGACGGTCTGGTCACAGTTTACTCAGGGTCAGAGGGGGCTGCCAACACACTGTCCTTCCTGTCACTATGGCAACAACACAGTCTGGATACATAGATCGCCATTTTAGCAGTAAAACGTGACAACTGAAGTCAACTGACAATCTGCTAAACTTCTCCCCTAAGCAGTCACAGCCTAGCAACTGTAACTACACAAGTCAGACCCATCTAACTTTAAATTTCTCCACATGTTGCAGTGGTGTCCTTGAGGCTCTGGTCAGACTGATGCAGCATTTAAAACTGCACACATTAGCACGTCTGACTAGCTCCGGTAGAAACCCGCTTCACTTCCAAGGTCAAGAAGTGTTTCATAATTTGTGAGGTTTACATTTCATTTCTGATCACAACAGCAAATCCTGTGTGTTGGAGCCTGTTCTGGATGCTGCTACCACAGACTGCTGGCTAACATTAGTGTGTCTGTCCTTGAAGACGTTAACAGTAGCACCTCTGCATGCAAAGCCTCCTGCCGTGTCATCAAAAAATTACATCAGAAACAGGTTTTGAATGGCCAAAGATTTAATGAAAATACATGGTCACCCATACATTTCTCATCTTTAAACATAGTTAGTAATCATATCTGATTCTACAAATAAAAAGAAAATGCTGATTGAACTTTAAAAAAGTGCATTTGGTCAGTTTTTACTACAGACTTTCCTTGTTCTCTGGGCCAAAAGCTGCAGTTTAATCACTTTCATATTAGTCACAAAAAAGAGAAAGAAACACTAATCCGATTAGAGCAGAGAAACAGCCAAATTCCTGACCTTCTCTGACCATAACCCATGTTTGTCTGCAGTCACTCATGAGTTTGGGGCATCTGTTTCATATTGATGTGGTTATAGACAGTGAAAAGATGTGGAAAAATGAGAACAGAGAGAAAACTTTAAACCCGGGGACAAAAGTCCTGGATCCCTGCTGTAGCGGGTCACCCTGTGACACTCTGTGCATGTATGTTTGCGTACACATCTGTGCGGGTGTTTGCGAGTGTGCACACTCTATAAAAACCCATCCTGTCTGCTCCGCTAAGCCATCTGATCGCAGCTGGTGAGCAGACATCTGGGAAGAGAGAGGCAGAGGAGAGAGCAGGACAAAAAGAGTTAGACAGAGGGAAAAACGGAGAGGGGGTGATAGCCAGGACAAAGGTAATTCTGAGTCAGACTGAACTTATAGAGAGAAGCAGTATGGATGTTTAAGTTTGAGTTCAAGCATGGCCGTGACATCTGGTGATGGTTTTCTGTCAAGCTGCTTTGATCACATGCTTATCGCTGAAAGAATGGTATAGTTTTTGCATATTTTCCTTAGCTCCTCTCAGCTTTTGGGGTTGTGAGAGAGTAGATTTTTAGTTATTTATTTTAATCTAGCATTCGACTTCCTTGGAAAATTGTTTCAGTAATTAAAGGTCCCCTCCGTGTCATGTAGAAATGTCCTGCTATGATTAATATTTAGTTTGACATGGTTTTCCCACATAAAAAAAAAAAAAGAATTGAAAAAACAAAACAATGAAAAGGGTCTGGAAGCACATCTATGCTACTTCCTCAATGAAAATTTCTGGATCAAGCCCCTTGTGCCCCGCCCACTGCTGCTGCCTGCCAAAGCTGACGGACGAAAGTCTCTTGTTTGAGCCTCAGTCAGACCCTGACTCAAATGAGGAGTCTGTTGTGCACTGTAAGTGGTTACTTATGGTGCACAGATTACTTTCCCATAGCACTGATTCATCTACTGGTTGTCGCTAGTAGATGAATCAGAGTGGATAAGATTAGTTAGCATCTTTCCTTTAAGTTCATTAGCTTGGAGTTGGAAGTGTCTGACGCTGCATTAGCAGTTGTGCCATTATAAACTCTCTCTTACAGGTTTCAGGTTTCTTTCTTTTACCCTCAACCTGTTGGTCTCTTCCCTGACAGTTCTCTTCATGTTTGTTTTATTTTAACTGGAGGGTAAAGTGAGAAGCAACAGCTGTGGCCTTCATTCTTAACCGGTTACTCCAAAAAAAAGCTCAGACATCATAGTATTATGATAGAAGGACATAATGCTTCATTTATGATGTCCCTAAACCCCAAACACACACACCTCAGCCAGTGAAAAGCTGCGAGCTATAGTGGGTTTGTTATGGATTCAGTGTGCACGCTGTGCAGTTACTGCCATGGAAAACTTCAAACTGAGATCCAATCCAAAGTCTCAAAAAGGCAAAAACAAGAGAGAGGATTCAGAAAGATGGAAAGAGGAAGAAATGAGCTCCTGTCTATGGACTTAACTGGTTATTGTCCTACAGCAGGAGGGGAATATGAAGAAATCAACTAAGGGAGATGAGGAGATTTTATCTAGAGATCTCAGCTTTGTTTATCAGAAAGAAAAGGTCAACTGAGGTGGTAAGAGACAAACACATGAAGGCGTCAATATCACTGTCAAATCATTTTCCACTTGCAAAGGCAGACCATGTTAAAACTGCATGGACTGCATAAACACTGCAAATAATGAAATTTATGAGGCATGACAAGAGCTTTTGTTTACAGCACATTCTGTAGCATAATATAGCTATTTATGCCTTGTTTACAGTCGTCTATGTTATGGGATATGACCATTGGAAATCAAATCAAATGGTCCTCAAAATAGAAAGCCCCATTAGGATGAATATAAACACTAATTTACACTGACATCTTTTACTTCAGTACAGCGGCTTATTGAAAACAGCAGCACATTTTCTTATGGAAACCAGATCTTTTTTTCTCTGCTTTACCCTAAACGGTCGTGAAACTCAGCTGCCCATACAACATGCTGTTGTTCCAGGGTTTATGTTTTACAGCTTTAATGCTTACAACATTTTAAGTTACTCAAATGAAAGCTTCTGCTTTAGAAACAGAACCGTATTCATCAGAATATAGTGGATTTCCGTCTCTTAAGTATTTTCCACAAACAGGAAGAAAACTATTTTATGGGAGACTTCCTTAATCGACTTTCATGTCTGTAATACCTAAAAAAAAATCACAGAGGAAGTGAGCAACCAAACTAAACCATCTCTTGACCTATAAAAGGACAGTACTTGTAGGTAATTTCACAAAGCCTGATAGCCCCACACAGAGGTGTCCAAGAATAAACAATGGAACGTTTGGAATTAAATAATGTATGAAACAAATAGATGATCTTACGTATTGATACAGTTGGGGGACAAGGAGAAGTGATATTCTACTCTTTTCTTATAGTCAAGGTATCCCACTGAAAGACCAAAGCCAGCAGAATTTTGTGAACGGATCCCACCGACTAGTGCTGTCTTTATAACCAAAACCCAGTTAATCCTCCGTGCCTTTGCACCCTCCTCAGGTTCTGCTACACTTAACTTTCAGTCAATCCCAAATACACCAGACTGCTGCCAGAGAAAAAAGTGTATTTGCCTACCAAATGTGCATTCATCCGCAGCTGAAAATAGTCCCTGACTATTGCACTGATTACATCTACTTGGAGTAGATATTGTGTGTCTTAAATTAGTGCTAGGCTATTTTAGAAATCTTCTGAATATCACTATTTGTCACAAAAGATATTTGTCTTAGTAGGAATGATTGGATTTGGGGAAACGAGCCACACATATAAGGAATGCACTGAGAGATGAACTTTTATGTGTTTTATATTTGTCTTTTTATGGGATTGTTTCATCTTCATTTCTTCATTCTGACAATGAGAGCGTGAGCCATCACGCTCTCATTGTCAGACTCCTCCAGATTGTAATATACAGTGGTCCATCCCATTCCTGCTGGCATGAAAACATTTCCAATTCCAAGTGTGACAAAAATTTCTTGACCCCCTCCTACATGCCCTACACTGACAGAGCCATAAATAATAGTGATAGCTGGTATGAAATGTCATAAAAATATAGCAGTGATTCCTCTCCTCACCCAAATTACAGCCTTCACCTTCCCTCAGCACATGGTCACAATCAGTGCTGTTGTCTGTCAGCGCAACACACATAATTTATTGCCTCAGAGAAGTTTGCCTTTCTTCTTTGCTTTGATGAGGATACTCGGGAATAAGACAGGTGTCCTTCCATATGTGAGAGGATGAAAGAGGAAACACACAATGTTTATATTTCTGCAGCTAGGGGCCACATCTTTTGAATCCTGGATATTCGCATTTGTGGGAGCAACCCTGATGCATCCAAAACCAAGGTGGTTGCTCCAGGTAATGTATACACTGAAGACCACCACAGAGCTGTGACTTCGGGCAATTGCAGAGCACGAGTTAACCACAAAGCATTAGATCGCCATATAATGACAGATTCTGTCTTTTATTCTCTCAGTCTGCTTCATCTGCTTCTCATTTAGAGGTAAGTGATGTGGCTCAACATGTGAACTGATGTTATTGGAGCAACTAGGCTCTCTATTCCCATGTGTACGAGGCTTTACATCCTGCAGAAGGTGCAGACGCTGAATCTTATGATGCTAAAATGATTTTGTGCAAACTCATTGAAAATTATAAGTGACAGGGTAAAGAGTATTAAATAGTAAATTCAAAGTGCTTGGCAATGATATCAATGTGGAAAGGCTGCTGATTATAATGTGCTGAAATACTTTATCTACATGTTTCACCAACTACAACATGACTGCAAAGTGTCTCACACATTTTTACTAAATTGTCCAGGACCAGACTTGTCATCTGTCCCCATGCTGCAGCAACTGAGCAGAAACACTGATCTCTAGTTAGGATCTTTAATGGGTTTTTTAATGATATTTTCTTTTTTGGTTTTTGGACAGGCTTAAGTTTAACTCCACACACTTTGCTGGAGAATTATCATAAAGAATAACAGAGTTTAGCTGCACAAGCTCTTCCAGCCAGTGTGTGTGTGTGTGTGTGTGGGTGGGTGCACGTGTGCAGTTTTATTTGTGCACATGTGGGTGAGAGAGATACACCGACATGCATACACAAGGAGAAGGAGGGAAAGTCAGAGAAAAACATGTATGTCCACAGTTATTCTGGGTATTGCATTTTCTATGCTTGTGTGGAACAGGTTATAATAAAATATTGTGGATATTCTTTTTGTGCATGTGTGTCTTACTACACTTTTAATGATAAAATGTGACAAGGTTATCTCCACAACTGATGTTTATAATGTACAGTTAAGGACGAAATTATTAGCCCCCCTATGAAATTTTCAAGTGCTGTTAAACAGAGCAAAGATTTTTGAACACAGCATTTTCAAACATCATAGCTTTATTTTGAGTGTTTGCATTAATTTACTTTGCACACAGAAATGGAATTATTTCACAAAAACCAAAAACTACCAGGGTCTGCTTTCACAGTCACTAGAGCTCTGCACAGAATAGACTGCAAGGTTGCAGACCAAGAAAAATTCCACTCCTCAAGAAGAGACACCTTCCAGCCAGACTGAAGTATGCTAAGGACAACCTGGAGAGAGATAATGCAGACTGGAAGCAGCAGCACCTTTAGTCAGATGAGATGAAACTAGAACTCTTTGGCCATAGACACATTGCTAAGGTTTGGAGAAAGAAGGGAGAGGCGTAAAACCTAAAGAACACCGTCCCCACAGTGAAACACAGTGATGGGAGCATTAGGCTGTGGGGAGGATTCAGTGTGTCTGAAACTGGGAATCTGGTCAAGGTGGAAGGAATCATGAGGAAAGAAGAATATGTGAAGACTTTGAAAGAAAACCTTCAGCAGTTAGCAGTTAGCAGTCAGCAGTACTGGGTCTGGGTTGTTGCTATCTCTTCCAACATGACAATGAACAAAAACATAGGTCGCTCCTAGTGAAGAACCACCTCCAGAGGACCAAAGTGAATGTTATTGACTGGCCTGCACAAAGCCCTGACTTGAATCCCATTGAAAATCTGTGGGATGGACTGAAGGTCCATGCCAGAAGGCCATCAAATCTGGAGGAGCTGGAGAGATTTCCCAAAGAAGAATGGACTGGGACTTCACAGGAGATGTGTCAGAGACTTGTTGAAAACTAAACCAAACAACTGCTCGCTGTTATCCAACAAAAAGGATACACAACTGAGTATTAGCATCAGGGGGGCTAATCATTTTGACCCTGGTAGTTTTTGGTTTTTGTGAAATAATAACATTTCTGTGTGTAAAGTCAGTTAATGCAAATATTCAAAATAAAGCTGTGATGTTTGAAAATGCTGTGTTCAAAAATCTTTGCTCTGTCTAACAGCTCTTGGGAAAAAAGTCACAAAAAGTGAAATTTTCATAGGGGGGCTAATCATTTTGTCCTTAACTGTATATCTGCAGAGTTGACATGAAAATGAATGTTTAGGACTTGCAGCACCCTGCTAACTTATTCTATACTATGCGAGCCACTCCCTCTTTTCATCACTCCATGGTGTCTCTCTATAAATAATAATGAACACAGCTTTTGGACAGGCAGTGTGTCAGGACAGCCCTGGTGATGCCCTCACAATTTGGTGGAAATGCTAGATAAATAAAATCCTGCACTTCACACCACAGTGAGAGATGCTGTGCACAATGAATGTGTGCACAACTGCACACGGGCGGCCACAGTCGAACCCTCCTCGCACAGCGGCAGAGGTTCTAATCACAGGACTGTGAACGTTAGTTGTGGAATCTCACATATTGATAGACACTAATGTGGCAACACTGTGTTGGTATGCTGTAATGTAGCACGGCAGTGCATAAATAACTGTGCAGAGGAAACAGGAAAACATACATGATTCACTGGCACATGACTATTTGAATGCTTTAACTACTTCAGTATGTCTGTTAGTCCTACTGTTTAATGTCTATATGTAGAGTGACCCTACTCAAACATGAGCTGATGTCATGCAAATCCCTCAAACAAACAAACAAACAAACACACACACACACACACACAGACATGTGAACACTTTATTTAAGCATGTGTTAGTGTTTTATGCTGCTGGCTTTCATGAATGTTATTTCATCCTTACTTGCACCTTGTACTTACAGCTTAACAACAACTAAATGTCATGAATGTAAACTGTTACAAAGGCTTCTTACTCACATGATTCATTCTGTACGGGAACTCCTTTGGGAAGGCATAGGAGAACCTTGTTTTCACTGATGAAGAGCACAAAAAAAACAAAATCATTCTCCCTCCACTGCAAGCAAAGGTGAACTTTGTTATAAATTGCAGCTGTGGTGCTACTCTCACAAGTTCAGTAAACATATTAATGACAGCTGTCACTTACACACAGATGTTGCTGCAGAGATCAGCCTGGTATTAGAGACAACTCCGAATTCCTGCAAAGATAAATCATGAAAACATGGGATGTCAAATACTGAATGTGCTCATCCCATCATTTTCCTTCACCTAGGATGTTAAAATGTGCTACTGTAAAATGACTGTATTGCAGACGACATAGAAACTTCCATACCTCAACTTTGGAAGCCAGGAAAACACAGGTAGGAGCCATGAGGACTGGGTCTATACTTTTCAGGGAATATCTGCAAGCAAAGAAACGACAAGTAATTATCAGCTGAAGCCGAGACAAAATCAAAAGAAGAGAAAATAAAGATACCTGAAAGATAACTTCAGATCCTACAGTTACCTCACGTTAAAGATAATGGGCAAAGTTCCCACTAGATTGCAGACAGTGATACATTTACTAAACCTGACATTAAACAGAAGTAAATAATTTTGATAAAAGGCTTGGAGAGAGTAATAACTAATAAAACTAAATGGTTTTATCATCGGGTGTACCTGAATATACTGGCTAACATAGTGGTATAATGCATATTGTGAAAAATATGTTGTACACTAAATGTTGTTTCTTACAGTAATACATTTATTACTGTAATAAATACACACAATGTAATTTAAATACAGAATTGCTATATCCATGTCATATCCTCTGTCTTACCTGGCATAGAAACGTTTGAAGTAGACAGTTGCAGTGGCAATGACCTGCTGTCTCAGCTTCAGGTGTTCCCCTAAAGCCTGGATCACTGACAGACAGGAAGACAAATGTTACAGCTCCTCTTTTATACACGCAAAAACATATAGATCACTCTCAGTTCTGTATATTGTAACATTACTGTATGCGCAGATGTGGTGCTGAGTTACTCTGTGTAATCGATGGTGTTAAACTGAACGCAGACAAATATATATATACCATTGGCAAAGAAGATCTGCAGCTTCCAGTACTCCTCCTCTGTGAGAAATTTCAGGTCTTTTTGTCGCTCTTTCATCAAGTCCTGTTTATCCAAGACCCACTGCAGACTGTAAAATGTACAATAAACATAATCATTCAAATGTAATCACGCGTATGTTGGTTTGTCAAACTAAGAGCAGCCTAGCTAGCGGATAGCACAACAACATCACTATTTACTCCACTGCTAACCAAATACGTTGCGGTCCCGAGGCATGAGAACGATAAAAGGGAAGGTCTAGTTAAGTTTTTGAAAACAACACGAGAATAAATGCGTTTCTCTATTTGAGTAAGTCAGCATTCTTTTTTTTTTACAATAGCAGGAGTTCAGTGGACAGCTAACGTCGCCGTACGATGCCGCTTAAACACAGCTAGGCCTCACAACAAAGACGGCGATTTACAAAATAAAGACTTAACATGTCAAATGTTTAGTAAAAACTTACTAATGGGAACTTTGCCAGAAGTTTCCCGCCATGTCGTAACAGTTGAGGTAGAGAGGAACACTAAAAAAATGATATTTCCGTACAAAGAAGTGAGTACCACAGGCAAAATAGTTACGCTACGCGGACACTGGAGTAACATGAAAACTGCTCCGGACTCTCAATGGAACGGTAACGAAAATTGGTTCCGCCCCAAAACTGATACACAGAGGTTTATCAGTTTACTGTTCTCATTCTGTTCGATATATGCATTTTCGTAATTTTGATGTCGAATTCAGTTTTATTGAAGAAAATAAGATAGACAAACTCAACCAAGAGGTATGAAATGAAATTTATTATGAATCACTATTAAATAGGCTATCTAAAACATGAACAAATGTTCTGTTGTACACTGTGTAGTTAATGTGGATAAAAATAGGCTACAGTACGTAATGTGTTTTACTGTGGTGAAGAATTTCGCAATCATAAAATTGAGATTCTTTCAGCCCTCCTTTAATAAATCAATTTCTTGACCTAAGTGTGATAAATGTTACCTCGGGGCTGGTGAGGTTCAGCATTCCTCTGCATCGCTGTGGGAAGGGCCGAGTAGTGTATAAAGACGCCACCACCTCATCTGAAGGTGTTAAAGACAGTTTCCAGTGTCCAGTTGAAGTTGCAGCACTTGGCTTGGGATACAGGAGAAGTCACCATGAGTCGCAGTCCAGAGAGGATGTCTTCATACCGCCGTCATTTCGAGGGCGCCCTGGTCGCCCCTACCACCTACCAGCTGCGGGTGTCTAGTCCCTCTCCTACCCGCAGAGAGACCCGCCACCGGTCTGCCAGCTTCACAAGAAGTAGTGGGACGATGGGACGCAGGGCCCTCTCCAGTAAAGGTCGCATGACCAGGTGAGACATTTGTTGATCTTCTATGTAGCATTCAGAAATTTGTGAAGACTGATCTGAATGTTTGATGAGTAATGTAAGTATTAGATGCCATTTTATTCAGATCATTTGATATTGTGACCCCAGTTTTAAGGAGTAAGAAAAGAACATTAAGTTTTGAGAGCTAAGAGGAGGTTAACTGGCAAAAGACAATGGAGAGTCCAGAGGCATTTTGATTGGGACCTCCAGTAAATTAGTAGAAGTACATGAATATCAAGCAGCTAGTGGATCAGTCTTTGTTAAAATTGAAAATATACATTTAATCAAAACAATGGTTAATCTGCTAGTTCCCTCTTCTGCTCCTGTCTACAGCAGTGTCAGTATGGGAGCACTGTGCTTTGGTATGTCCATGGGACTCGGGCCAAAACTGGATCTGGATGCGGCTGCAGCAGAGAACCATGCCTTCATGACGACTCGGACCAGCGAGAGACAGGAGATGGTGGCCCTCAATGATCGCCTGGCAGTTTATATTGAAAAGGCAAGAGGCCCCTCACCCCATACATAGACACATCTTTGTTTGGTGGTCAGATGTTTTCACTTGTTTGTGATTCATTTTCATTTCTTGTCACCCGAAGATGAAATGAAACCTAATTTTGGCATTTTGCCCCAACTATTCCTGAATGTTGCCAAATAACAGAAGTAAATATAAGTAGGCTGCAATTCAAATACTGACAACTTTGTTTCAGCTTGTGACCACCAAGTTTTTTTAAATTTGTTTGCTCCTTCCTGTAGGTGCGAACACTGGAGTCGAAGAACAAGGTGCTGGAGGCTGAGATTGAGGCCCTGAAGGGTCGTCATGTCAGACCCTCAGGCCTCAGACAGCTGTATGAATCCCAGCTTAGGGAGCTAAACAGGGAGGCCGAGCAGATGAGAGGCCAGAGGGTGAGAGGCTGAACGCAGCGTGACCATGTTTTGATGAGTGTTGCCAGTCTTTTTGGTTGTTTTACTGAAGCTCCATTCCACTCCATTAGCCGGTTTTGTCCAGTTTTGACGACTGTATCATCGGTCTGCACAGGACATGTCTTTGGCAGCCAAAGAGGCAATGTTGGGCCAGTTGGATGCACTGAAGGCCAAATACAATGAAGCTGTCGAGGCCAGGAAGAAGACTGAGTATGACATTGAGGCACTACGTCCTGTAAGACTCAGTTGAAAGTGGTAGTTTTTCTGCATTTAATATTTGGTAGAAATTCAAAGCTGTAATGTCACAGATCGCTCATGCACAGATTATAATTATCTAATCTTTCCCAGGATGTAGATAAAGCAACCTCAGCCCGGATTGCTCTGGAGAAGCAGCTGGAGAACCTGGAGAGTGAGCTGGCCTTCCTGCAGAGAGTTCAGAAAGAGGTATGCGTCTTTTTTTTTCGTTGGAGGTAGAGCGAGGTAGAGCGGGTCGGTCACTAAATGGAAGGTTGGTGGTTCTATTCCCAGCTCCTCCAGTCCACATGTTGAAGTGTCCTTGGGCAAGACACTGAACCCACACTTGCCCCCTGATGTGTGTGAATATTAGCGAATGGTTAGTTTTCTCGTGCTGTGCCTAGTGTTGTATGAATGTGTGAAAGGGTGAACGTGACATACAGTGTAAAGCACTCTGAGTGGTCTGAAGACTAAAAGAGCACTATGTCCGTTTACCATTCTTTCCATCCGTTTGTCTGTCCACAGCGTACTGTGAATATGCTTCAGCATCTGGTGGCTGGTTTATCATTAATGGTTTAATGGGCTGGTAATTATCGCTATGACAGGTCATAATTAAACTGAGAGCTTTTTGAGTGAGTAAGAACATCAACATGGTAATTATCAGTGTGGTGTGAGGGGCTCATGAGCTTGAGAGGAAAGCTGTAACTAACTTGAACTGTGGAGCGCTGCAATGATCCTTACTTATCGACATTCCCTCACATTCAATTCATATAAAGCAAGAAAAGTTACACAGAGCAACATTTTACATGAATTTGAGATACAAACTGTGTTCTGATGCTTCATGCATGTTCTTCTCACGTGGGTTGTTTATGATCCACTGAAAGGAAATAGAGGAGCTCATGCAGCAGATCTATTCATCGGTCACTAAGGTGGACGTGACGTTTGGCCTGCCAGACCTCTCCTCTGCTTTAAGGCAGATTCAGTCTCAGTATGACAGCATCGCCGCGAAAAACCTACAGGTAAAAGAGTTGGCCTTTCTGTGTGTATTTAGTGACTTTCTGTGCAAATAAAATTATAAAGCATCTAAAGGAACAGTGGAAAATACTGAGAAGGCTAAGTACATTGGTTTTTGCATTAAGACACCATTCAAGTAAAAGCATGTGTAGCTTTAGAAATCGTAAATGACATGCTCATTCCTCTGCAGGAAATGGACACCTGGTACAAGACAAAGTTTCAGGACCTGAGCAACGCCTCCAGCAAACACGTTCAAAGTGTGCGAAGTGTGAGAGAGGAAATCGCAGGCTATAAGAAGGATGTGAGTGTGATTTTTCTCCTCCTTCTCATTTTTGGCTGGCACTACCACTGCTGGGTGTTTAAGCTGTGTGTGTGTTTAGATCCTCAACAAGGAACGTGAACTGGAGGCACTGAAGACCAGGAATGAGTATTTGCAGGCTCAGATCCGTGATGCAGCGGAGAAATACAAAAAGCAGGAGGAGGACTTACAGGTGTGATGTGGCATTGGGCATATTTGTAATCATATATTTTCTTCTGTCTTAAAATGGAGTTTTTGTATTCCATCTATTGCAACAGGAGCGAATAGAGGCTATTAAACTGGACCTGAGGGTGACCAAGGAGAAGATAGCTCTGCTGCTGAGGGAATATCAGGAACTACTGAATGTCAAGATGGCTCTGGAGATTGAGATCACCACCTACAGGTGAAAAAAACACTGGCCCACCTGACCAGAGCAGATGACAAGGACATTTCCTCATGTTTAACGATATTTATATATAAAAAAAAGTTTGTGACAATGTTTCTTTTTAACATAATTTTCTTCTGTTTATTTGGCAGGAAGTTGATCGAGGGGGAAGACAGCCGTCTGAGCACCATGGTCCAAAATCTCTCCCTGACTGGAGGCCTGCGCCTCACTTCCACTGTAAACACATGTGCTGACTCAGCTTCAGCCTCAGCCACAGCCTCAGCCTCAGTAGCGTCTTCAAAGCTGGATGACAGCCCCACTGACAGCAGCATTAGTGGAGCTGAAAAGACTCCAGGTTCTGGCGCAGGCCAAGTGGAGGTGGCCTCATCAGACACTCAGGCAGACAGCAGCTTTGACGAACAGGCTACAGAGATGTCTGAGAGGAAGACTGTCCTCATCAGGTAGAGGGGGAATCAAACATCTGTGATACGTCTCAGATGACCTTCTTGGTGGCCAAACAATATAGTGATCTTTCTTAATCTTTTTCTTCTACCTGTTGTCCCTTTTTTCCCAGAACAGTTAAGACAGATGAGGAAACTTACGAGAGCAACACACAGGAGTGCACCATCACCATTTCTGGAGCAGCTGATGACACAGATGAAGAATAACACACCCCCACCACCACTGTGCTGTAAAAGGGGGAATTCCAACTTCCAGTTTAAGAATTGTGTTCATGGAGACTTTACACTGTGTCGTGTTGCTCTGCTCTGCCTGCTTCTAACTTCGTCAGCTTCTCATGGCCTCTCTGCTCATTAACCCTCCTGTGAGTCTAGGATGTGTCTTTGAAAGTAACTTAATAAAAAGCAAGAAAGCACAACTGTGGATTTCATTTAAATCAGCAGATGAGTAGGAGTCCCTGGCATTACCTCAGTCTCAATATGACACATAACTCGTTCTGTTTTTCCATTCTTTTTGTCCAGTTTATTTGAACTGGAGCACAGGCTTCCCATCACGTATTATACAGGACGTACAAGTGATACAACATCCCTCTGTAAACTTGATTTTGCCAGTTTCAAAAGTAAAGAAATCACAGTGTTTGTGCAGTAAGACTCCACTGAATAGGAAGTTACATTATAACCAAACATTAGCAGAAACCCTCCCTTCAACCCTCTTAATATGTTTGTGCAGACAACTGATATTTCAATTATGGCGTATATACAGCCAAGCTCATCTTATTACACAGAATTCCATGATTAGGTACCCTGTTGCCTCAAGAGGTGTATTATGTGAGGTTGCATAAAATTCCTTCATTGTCTCTGTGTTTCATCTTCACATAAATGACTATAAAGTAATAGCAAAGATAAGTACCCAGTGCATTTAGCAATATAAAATAATTTGGCACCTTCCCCAAAACAGGCAATTTGATTTCATTTTTTTCCAGTTTTGTAAAATGGTATCATGAACAGATGTCAGTACCATGCGAATGCGTTTCTAGTACAGCGGTTTAGGTTCATCTCCCACTCCACCTGCCAGGCGATAAACTGCGAGGCTGACTTCATGTGCGAGGGCATCAGCACTCTCCTAAAACGCAAATAAAACGCACAACAGTGGAATTATTCACAGTACAATCACATCCACAAGGATTTTTTGCAGTGAGACCGGTGTGAAACTCAAAGTCAGAAATAAAGAGAATGATTTCTCACCTGTGTTTCTGCCTCGGCGTAAACTCTCACCACGTCCTCAGTACCGGAGGGTCTCACAAAGGAGCGTGCCAGTTTGTGCTTCTTCACTAAACTGTCGATGGCCTCCTGCAGCCCTGCTGGGCTCACTGCCCGCCTCTCTGCATCTGTTGTGTCTATCACCCTGCGGTCTGACACCTATAGGAAATAAATCATACGCGACCACAGTTATGTAGAACTGGTACTGATGGGTGTTGCTCACATGACTTACAACGACTGCCGTAGTACGGTTAGGACCAGCTATTCAAATCAAACAATCATAAATAAAACATGATAAACAATCATCTTCTTTTATTTTTACACTTCATTGTACCATAATATTCTAATCTGGAGAAAACTGAGACCTTCCCATAAAATCTTTGTCGAAAAGTTTTACAAAAAAAAAAAAAATTCAAACCAGCATAGTACATCCACTCATTTTTAAACATTTTCAATAAAATTCAATTATTTTTAAACCACAAATTGTAGAAACACTGAAACCTTTAGAGGGGAAAAGACAAACTATTTCCCTTTCTCATTCGTTGCAGGACGGAGACATACAGAAGATCCTTTGTACCTACAGCCATCAGGTTTTTTAATTCTTCTGCAAATGGTAGATGAGCTGATAGACAAGAGTCCACTGAATAGGAAGTTACATTATAACCAAACATTAGCAGAAACCCTCTCTTAAACCCTCTTAATTTGTTGGTGCAGACAACTGATATTTTAATTATGGCGTATATACAGCCAAGCTCAGCTTATTACACAGAATTCCCTTTGGGGATTAATAAAGTGATTTGTATCATATTCATATCGTATTCGTATTGTATTTGTATCGTATCGTATCATATTGTATTGTATCGTATCGTATCATATCGTACATATTATAATACATAAATTTGGGAGTACCTTGACTTTAAGCTGTCTGTTAGGCAGGTCACTGTAGATGGCATCCCACTGCTGGACAGTCATACCCTTGATGGCCAATATAGCTTCAATCAGCAGCATGTCAGAAATGGCGTCACCTACAGTCTTTAGAGGATGAAAATGCAAATATCACCAATATTACTTATATTAGCAAAATTGTTTTTCTACTGTTAAAATTGTTCCAGTGAGGGAGTGATATACAGTGCATATGGAAAGTATTCAGACCCCATTCAATTTTTCACCATTTGTTATGTTCCTAAATATTGTTGAATTCATTTTTTCCTCATCAATGTACAGCCAGCTTTGTTGAATGAAATAGTTTGGACATGATTTGGAAAGGCACACACCTGTCTAAGTAAGGCCTCATAGTTAATGGTGCTTATCAGAGGAAAATGAGATCCATGAGGTCGGAGGAGCTGCCCCAAGAGCTCAGACACAGAATTGTAGCAAGGCACAGATCTGGGCAAGGCTACAGAAAAATTCTGCTGCACTTATTGTTTCTAAGAGCACAGTGGTCTCCATCATTCTTTAATGGAAGGAGTTTGGGTCAACCAGGACTCTTCCTAGAGCTGGCCATCCGGCTAAACTGTGCAGCCAGGGGACAAGAGCCTTGGTTAGGGATGTAACCAAGAATACAAAGATCACCCTGAGCTCCAGATAGGAGAAAGGTCCAGGAAGACAACCTTTGCTGCAACCCTCCACCAATCTGGGCTATATGGCAGAGTGGCCCAATGAAAGCCTCTCCTCAGTGCAAAACACATGCCCTGTTTATACATACACGGTTACATTTCCCTTTGTTTACACGCAAACTCCATTTGCACGTTTGCATGTAAACTGAGAGAAACAGAGTTTTAGGCAGCCGACTTTTATCAAAAGAGGAAGTGACGTTGTTGATGATGCTATTTTCAGGATTTTGATTGGCTAACGTGGGTTTGAGCTTCTCGTTTGGCATGCTCTTGACGGCATATACGGTACATACATGGGTTAGTATAAACGAAAAACTTTTCTGTAAACGGACAGGTGTGCACAATGTTATTTTTGTAAACAGAGAGGTTGAAATGTCCGTTTTTGAAAATAGCTGGCCACGTGTAGACGTAGGGACAGAGTCTGAATACTTTCCGTACCAGTCCATCATGTGTGTGATTGTGTGTGTCTACCTGGTTTATGACATTGACAGTGTTCTGCAGGAGGATAGCTGCTCTCTTCCTCTTATCATTGCTGTTGGAGTCCTTGGTGAGCTGCTGGATCTTCTCTTCAGCCGCCTTACTGAACAACACCTACAGTGGAAACAACGCAAACACACTATGCTATAGCCCTCGACCCTGATCACACACATATTCTGTGACTGTGTCTCTGTCTGATATACTCACAGTTCCATGGCCATTGGCCTCAAAGTACACACCAACGTCAAACTCCTGGGCTGCATGGTGAAGATGCTTCACTCCAGTCTTAGTGCATCTCACTATTACCTAAGTAACAGCATAATATATGAGCAAGAACTTCTCTATATAAAGATAGAAATAATGGGAATGCAGTGTGTGTGCTTCCTCACCTTCATAGTGTCCTCCAGATAGTGTGTCGAGCTGCCATTGGCATAAGCCGTTTGCACCACGGCTATCTTCAAGTCTAAGCCAGCCTGTGCATTCACAGAGAAAAAGTATTTATGAAGAGACTGTGTATGTGTGTGTGTGTTTCTCTTGTAGGGTGCTTGTGTATGAATGTGTACCTGTGTGAGCAGCTCTTTCAGGAAAGTGCTGATGAGTGTAGCTATCTTGTCTCCATCCAGTAGGTGAAACTGTCCCTCAGAGTCAGTGTAGTAATAAACTATTCGGTCGGCATCACCATCGAAGGAGCAACAACGCTCCCCTGGGTTTATCTTAACACCTGTGCAGAGAGAGGAGGTTGAAAAGGGAGAAGTACTAAAATAAAACTTTATCTTTTTGCAATGTAATTTCAGCACCTCTTCGATATAAATTATAATTCTGGAGACACGGGTCCAAATGTGTGGATTTTCTTGCTGGAACAGCCAAGACGACAAACCAACAACAACAAAATATTCTAATTTCAAGAACAAAACAGAAGGAATTTAAGGCTGATAGAGTTAAGGTGAAGTCATTATTGTAGTAATTTATTGGCCAAATGTACTGTATCTATATTGTTGTCAAGGGCACACAAATAATATATCAGCTGCTTTGCTGTCACTCAAGATCAGGGCTGGGCAACTCATTCCACAAAGGATGCTGTGGCTGCAGGTTTTTGTTCCAAACAAGCAGCAGCACACCAGAGCTGACTCATTTAATCAACTGATCTCAGTATCAGACAGGTGATTGGTCAAACTATGTGTTCTTGATTGGTTGGAACAAAAACCTGCATCCACAGCGGCCCTTTGTGGAATGAGTTTCCCATCCCTGTTCTAGACAGTTGCCATGTTTCTAAAGTATAGAAATTATTTTCTGTCTATTAATGCACTGCTCATATAAAAAGTTCTAAAGCTTCAAAACCAATGTTTTACCCATTGGAAGTTTCTGCTGCACTTTGACAAAGTCAGCCCCACACTGGTGGTTGAGTTTTCCATTGCTGCCGTCGTTGAAGAGAGAAATCTGCAGCTCCCTCTTCAGGTGACTCTCCAACTCATGTACCTTCAGCGCCCCAATGCCATTGGCACCGTCCACAGACAGGTGCTTCTGGTCGTCTGTACAGTTGGACGCCTACCACGGAGGAAAAGATGGAGGGACAGGAGAAAGAAAGGTGAATGGACTAACGTAAAAAACACACATACATACCCAAGAGGATGCAGTAACTGTAACTTGAAGGAAGTCACAAGTGCACAAGACACATCTTGTCTTCTTACATTCTTGATTAGCTGGATGAAAGCCTTGCACAGTTTGCTGTAGTACCCCTCCACTGTGGCCTCTCCATATTTACCCTGTGTGTTCTGACAGCAAACCATATAGTGGAGCTGTGGTGTGGTCACTAAACCATAGTCTGTGAGGGAGAGAGAGAATTATAAGAGAGAAAAAGAGTGAGGGAAGCTAAGAGGAGAATATAAAAAAAAACTTGTGAAATTAATCAAAACTGAGCAAAAAAAAAAAAATCTAATAAATTCATATGAGAATATACAACTTTAATTAACCTTACCTTTGCTGTGACCTCCAAGTGCAGACACTCCATCCACTACTGCTTGTGAAAGGCTGGCACTGCTGCTCCTGTGAATGAAAGACAAATATTTAATCTTAAAGATGAAGATTAATCTAAGCGTTATGGGCTGGTTTTAGTTCTAATGTGCCAACTTGAGGGAAAATCTAATTTAATCACATATGATTTGCAGCTGATTGAAAAGTCACATCAAGCAGAGGGAGCTCTCAAGTGAACCAGCACAGTTCTTGATGATTTGTATTTGTTTTAGTTTTCAGTCACAATTGATTCTATATTCAAAAATATTTGCTGGACTTGTCTCTATATTGGTGTAACAGAGTTAAAATGCACCTTTATTATTTATTATATTTTGTTTGTGAATTTTATCTTATTTACATAGTTTTCTTTTCTTTTTGCCTGTAAGAGGACGTTTTGCTTTCTTTTTGTCCCTCCTGAGCCCCTGTAGTCCTCCAGGTTTGTGTAGTCCCGCCCTTCTTCCCCTCACAGAAGTGTTTACCATGGCTGAGGGTGAGTTTCGGTTTGAATATTCCCGCTGACATTTTCGTTTGTTTTCCATGAAAATGTGGTCTTAAGTTAGTGAATGAGTGAGGAAAAGTGAGCACGAAGGATGTAAACATGTTTATCCGTGTTTTTCACGTGCTGTTAAGTTCAGATATTATACTATCTTATGTTTCGAATATTGGCGCCACTCGGCTGCCTCGTTTTAAGCTACATGAGACTGTAGCGCTGTGAATGTGTGTGTGTGTGTGTGTGTGTGTGTGTGTAATGAGTGCTCCATTTTGTCTATGATTGTCGCCCGCAGGTTTGTGGTTTTATTTTATTTCCTGAAGTTTTAAACGTAGTAAATGCTGCGTGTTTTTGTTTTGCCACTGGATGGCGCTTTTCATTCATTCTACAACCCCCCCCATGTTTTACAGATAGTTTATGTTTGTAATTTCCTTTTAAAATATTAAAGAAAAATGTGTAACGCACAGAAATGTTTACCATGGCTGAGGGCGTGAGCCAAAAAAGACGGATGCCGACATTTTGTCTATGATTGTCGCCCGCAGGACTGGTGTAAATAAATGCTGTGAACACTGCAGAACCTGTCTTTTCATTGTGCCGACCCACAAGCGTTACATTGGCACAGTATGGATTATTATGTGGTTAACATCACGTACCTGGTGTCTTTTCCCACAAAAACACTGGCCTCCTGCCTCATGTCTATCGCCTCCTTTTCTATAATATCTTTCAGGACACCGAGTAGATCGTCCTGCTCAGCGTTGGCCAGCAGGGTGGCGTGGCCCTCCCATGCCGGTGTCACCATCTCTCCCATGGGGTCGATCAGCTTCACTCCGTTGTCTTCCTGCATCAGTACAGATATAAAGACACAGGAGAGAGAGTGACAAAGAGAGTCATGATGTGTTTATTAGATTATTTAAACTGGCAGAAAGTTTAAAATGATAGGAAGTAGGTCGGTGTGAAACCTGACCATTTTCTAATAGAAATGAAACAGCACAATGTGACTAAGTAAAACTGTAAAGTTTGAATGAGAATGCTAAAAACCCATTCCACCACCTCTGGGTTGTGTGATGCAGTGACCATGACTCCGATGGTGGCCTTGGTTTTTTTGGAGCGTAGTGTGGCAAGCAGTCCCATCCTGAACATGATGTGGTCCAGCAGACTGGCGTTGGTCCTGAAGCCAGCGGTGCCATACTGCAAAACCAGTCCTGTAGGTTTTGGGTGTCGACTGGACTGCTCTGATACTTCCTGGAACTGGACCATCACTGAAACACCTTATGTATGAAGACATGAAACACAGACAAGCTGGTAGTGAAGGAGACATTCAGGTTTTTTACTTAAATAAAAGTAGCAACACCTTTAGACTTAATCCCTCTAATGTCTGTTTTGCAGAGTAAATATGAAGTAAAACCTTGAATGAAACATCTTGAACAATAACTGAACTGCATCAAAACCAATAGAGTGGGGAAAACTAAGATGAAATGTTACATAAATTCAAAATTTTTCAGATCAGAAAAACATGGAGGATAAAATCTGGTCTGAGAGGTCATTTGTTGCTGCCAGTTTGTCTGAATGTGAAAAACTGAATATACTATTAATACATGTTTTACTGGACAGTTGAACAACAGCACCACTTCTGTGAAAACACATTAATACATGTCAATAAACAATAAAGGACAGAGCAGTCTAAATGAAATTTAGCTTCATTTTTTTTTTAATTTTAGCTTCATCTATTAAAAATAGATCTATCTAACGTTTGTGTCTTTGGTATCTGTTACATTTCTGGATTTGGAGCATGCTCCCTTTCATATTCACTCTCTTCCTTGATCATGTCCTGTCATTAAAGGTCAGTGTACTTTGTCCCTGCTGTGAAGACGCAGATCACAAAACTATGGAGGGACTTTTACCACAGAAAGTTCTTGGACATTAGAGACTAATGGTGGAACCAAACCGTTAGAAACTAGAAAATGTGCTCTCTTTTTGGGACAAACATTCTTGGATATTTCTAAGAAACGAATGAATCTTTTTAAGAAAACCAATGAATTAAAACGCTGACTCAACAAAACAACACAGACCACCTAAGCCTACAATCTCTGCTCTTTTGCGAAGTGAAAACCACGTCATCAGATCGACTTCAATATAAAATGTCAAAGGATAAGACGAGGGGTAAAGCAATCAACAGCAAACTGCAGCAGCGATCAGCCCATGAACAGATAAGCTCAGTACTGTGACCGAACTGACGCTCCCGTCGTCTTTCTCTAAAACCGTCTGCACGCGCGGCTCCAGCGAGGGGGGGCTGCAAAAGCAAAACTATTTCGCACATGGAGTTGGGGATTTTTAATGCACTCACGTATTGTTGTCCAGTCATTTAAAAGGCTTCCTGTTTCTCCTCTGGTTTCGACGTGGCAACACTTCCGGGATGTCGTCACGTGACACAGTTACGCACTGCCTGTCAGTTCGCTGCTTCCCTGAACCACACAGCCACGAAAAATGGACGCGGTCCATGATTTCACTTTTTTTAATGAGACATGTATTTAATAAATACAGAAAAATATTCAAATCAGTCCGGACACATTTTTTTGTCATGGCCGAATCACAACACACATTCAGCTCATTTCCCCAGTGATCTTATTAACCGCAAAGCATTTGGGGTAATTAGAGTGTGTGCTTATCTAGAAAATGTTTCACCTCTGTCACCTGTCATTCTGCTCACCGTGCGTGCAAACTGTGTGATGCATAGCCTTACATGCAGCAGCGCATAACCCACAGTCACGCTCGTATTTTAACCCTTTGGCGCATCGTGACAGGGGTTTCTGCACAATGACCCCGCGTGGACTCCCCTTTAAGAGACGTGGGATGCGACGTGAGTCATCCAACCCTGTGCAAGTATCCGTTGGGGGAGGAGATAGATGGACGTATAGATAGGCCAAATAAATAAACAAAAGACAGGAGTGGGGGGTGTGAAAGAGAGAAGGAAATTCCTGCCTGTCTTCCTCTTCCCGAGCATCTTGCGCTGCGCACTGTTGGCCACACCACCGGGGAGTGGTGCGCATTTTCTCTCAGTCTGAAGAGAGGCGCATCTGAAGCGGCATCTGTGAGCCGAAACGGAGCAGATCAGTGAGCAGCGAACAAACGCCGCAGTCTGACAGTCCAGGGGATCGTTACGAGTTCTTCTCTTATTTGAAAGGTTTTTTTTAATGCACTCACGAGGGAAGAAAGGCAGCCAAACCTGATGCGCGCTCCAAGCAGGATATTTGACCGGCCTATGGAGAGTTGATTTAGGCCGACATTTAGTAGGCTAGTGATTTTTCAATAATATATATATTTTTTAATGATTAAGGAGCTTCGCTTGCGCAGCGTTTTTTTCATTGGTTTATTTTCCAAATAATAGCAGGGCTTGAGAAAAGAGCCTTCATTGCCAGCTGAGAGTTACATAACCGAGTGGCTTTAGCTGTCCGAGGTGCTGAACTGAACGGCCGGAGCCTATAACGGGACAAGCCGTGGGGAATTCGCAACCTTGCGTAAGTCTACTCATGTCACCACACATTATCAACGTGACCGCACGATTTGATGCGAAAATATGATTTATGCCAGTGTCCTGAGCTCATCGTGTGTGTTTTCTCTCCGCCCACACAGAAGGTCATAGGCCTATCAGTCGGGGAAGAGGAAAGCGAGGGGATCCACTGTCTGAACCACTAGTTGGGGCTTTTATTCCGATTTTTTCCCTTTCACATCGTAACGTTTTCAGGCGCATCTGCTGAGGTGGTCGATTCAGCGGAGAGAAAATGTCGGGGCAAACGCTCACGGATCGCATTGCCGCTGCGCAATACCAGCTAACGGGATCAGATATGGCCCGGGCTGTCTGCAAAGCCACCACTCATGAAGTGATGGCGCCCAAGAAAAAGCACCTGGAGTGTAAGTGTAGTCCCTCTTCTTTCCTACTGCACGGGCTGGTGTTATTAAAGGGGAGGTTAACAGGCCTCATGTAGCCTACAACACACACCAATGCAGACAGAGGCCACATGCCATCACGATCTTAGCCATTATGGCCAGTCACTTATTAATTCCTTTTGCTTTAATGGGTGTGGTGCCATAATGAATTGATGTAGCCATAGTGATGACCCTTCTGGTGACCCTGTGTGTCCGCCCCCAGCAAAGATGATGGAGACAGAGAGAGAGAGAAAGTGGGAGACAGAGGTAGGAAGAAAAGGTCACATTTTAAGGTAGACTGGCAAGTCATCCCATTTAATTTATGTCAATGCTCCTTTAGAGTCATTCTCCTCAATTTGAAATTTTAGCTTAAGTATAACAGAACTGCTGTGGCCTACAGACACAATTGAATTAAAAAAACAAGATATGATGCTGACTAACCATCATGCAAAAAGACTCATTTGGGTTTTATGTTGTCTATAGGTTGGTACTGGACCACAGAGTCACAGCTGAATAAAATTATCAAAGCTCACAGCTTTATTGACACACTACAGATGACAGCAGGGGCCACAGTCTGACAAATCATGATTTATCACTATCATCTACCACAAATACTGAGTCAGACCAAAGCTGTGGCATGCCACTGAATTTAGATGGTGATGGGTACTTTGAGTTAGTACATGTATTCTGGTTTATGTGAGTGTGTCTGCCTGTGTGTTTGTCTGTGTGTGTGTGTGGTCGCTGGGCAAGTCTGGTCCTGTGTCTTGGGCTGGGACCTTATATCTTGTGATCCGCTCACCTGCTGAATAATTTACTAATCAGCCAATGGCTGTATTGCATTATTTACACAGCCAAAGGTGACAACGCTAATGCCAGAATCTGCCAGAGACCATTGGTTCCCATTTTTCTGCTGTGTCCCGTGTCTTTGTTGTCTGTGTCTTTATCTTTGAACAGCACATGCTTGGACTGGTGTAGATTGGACTGAGCCCTTGTTAGGAGAAATGATGCTGCTATTGAAAACGATTATGTGCTTTATCTCCATATCTGTTTCATCAAGATGTATTGCACATATGGACATGCTATCTCAACCAACGGTTTTTAGTCTTTGAGGTTATACTGTATCCATTTCTAGGGCAATTCAACAAGCTCCCTGTATGTAGGCCACTGTGCTTTTCTTGCACGTGTATGTTGGCTGGAGGAAATTCCTAACCTCAAAAAATTGAAAAACATTTCCATTGAGATTAACTGGACTTTAAAGGAAACAGTCAAAACATACTCAAAGAATAGCCTAAAAATAATGCAAAATAGAAATATATATAGGCTTTGAGTAAATGCAATGTAATCACTAAGCCACCTACACAATAATCCACCATCCAGCATGTTTGATTTATTTGACATTAGATATATTAACATAACCTGCTGTACTTATTCCTTCATCACACTGACATGGTCTATGACCCTCGGGTGAATGTGGGTGTGTGATGGTGGTGGTGGTGCAGCACTGAAGTTGCCATGGCAACAGATTGAGAGTGCCAGGGGATGGTAGTGTAATGACAGAGGGAGATTGTGAGAAGCAAGAGGGCAAATGACAGGCCTGTCAGATCTAGGGTGCAAAACACAATCAAAATGAATGTAGAGTTTGTTAAACAAACCAAAAACACTGAATGAAGAGTTTGTTCCTAAATGTGCCTTTGACCCACGATTACATTGAAAATACAAAGATTATATATCTGTATACAGGACTTTCCTCTGATGCCTGTGGCTGATTTCCTGTAGAATGAAGTCCACAGTGCATGCTGGGAGAAAAACCCTGGTGCTATTTCTTGCTATTTAATGCAAAACAATCTCCACTAAATATCATACTCATGTAATGTCTTTAATGAGAAGAACACTGGAGGGCCTGTGTTACAAATATGTGCTTCACACAAGGTCAACTGAAAATGTCCAGTTTGCTCAACACTGAAGGCAATAAACTGGTATAAATGTACTGGGTGTGATGGGTGCAGATTATGTGCCCTATATGGCTAGGCTGTAGGCCTTAAAAGTGTTGTTTAACATTTAAGTTAAAAATATTTGATTTTCTATGGCTGAGTACTGATACCGCTCCCACCCAAAATTTAATGTTATAGCCTCTGAAACAGCTAATTAGCCTAGCCTAACACAAAGATAGACCTAGTTCTGTTAGAAGGTAACAGAATCTACCAGCAACCAAAAATCTCAATATCTATGCTACACTTTGATCGCTTAAACTGCACAAAAGATTCAAGTGTAAAAATGAAATGCTGCTGTTTCATGATTCCTCATGTTCTGTTCAGAAAGAGCCAGGCTGGCTGTTTTCCTGTGTTTCAGGTCTGATGAGCTAATGATGATCAAGTCCCCCTTTATGTAGCATACACAAATTCAAGTGTAACATATTCTCATTTAACTACTGGCAAGCAAACACATGACTTTCTTAGAGTAGTGTCAAGTTGTTTTTAACATTTAAATTGTAAAGTATAGAGTGTAAAGTTTATATGCTAGACTATATTAATGCCCCCAAATGACAGTATTGTGCTAACAGTGCCACTGCAAAACGTATTACACTTTATTAAAGCAAATTGCATCACATTGCATTAACATCGAAAGTTATACAGATATTTTTGTGTATCTATACATGGAGTAGAGGATGAGGAGTGATTTGGACACAGCTAAGGTGTAAATTGGTGTGAAACCACATCAGAGTCTCTGTCAAGATACCACTAGTTGATAGCTGATAAGACCATGTGGACGAATCAACACATTAACACAGTGATATCGTGTGTGTCCTGTCTAATTTTATCTAGAATATTCCATCTAACACAAGAGTGGTTTGCTGTGTAACTTGAAGTCACTTTAGTGCAGACAGACACTCACTAGAAAAAGACACAGTCACACACAAACATACACTCGCACAGTATGAGGCCTCAGTCCATTCTTAGATCTCTCCTGTGGGCTGTGGATTACCGTAAGAGTCTTTATTTAGCTCAGCCAATCCTCATTAGACACACACACATACGCATTACTTGGACATGAATGTGTGCATGTTTCATACCACAACTAGATTAAAGCCTATGATATGGCCCATATGGCAGCACATTCAACAACATCGGCAAACAAATATTATGAATTATCTACAGTTATTAGTGTGCATTATGAGCTGAGAACATAATGATGTGTTCATGGTGCTACTACGAATATTAACTTAGTAGCTATGCCAATGACATGATAATGTTATATAATCACATTTCAGCTATTGTTGACCGTGTCTGTGTGTGTGTGTGATTAGAAAAGGCTGTAGGAGAAGTTAACCTTCACAGAAAAGTGAGGCTAAACAAGAGACAGGAAAAAAGAGTAAAATCAAAGATAGAGATGAGAACATTTGCATTTAGTACAAAACCTCAAATGTGTTGTAGGGCAGACTATTTCATATCTATAGGAGCCATAGTAGGACAACAGATTCATGTTTCTGCAGCCATCATTAAACGTGAAAGCAACAGACAGGGCTGTTGCTGTGGGGCTGTTACCATCTGGTCTAACTGTACAGATGGATTGCAGCAAAATTAGCTCCACAAAAGTCAGACAGATCAGTCTATTACTCTATTCACTTCAAACCAGATAAAAAGACATTGGCAGGATTTTAAATTCATTTGCCGCTTGTCTTGATTTTGATTCACACTGATATTGTGTCCTCCCTTTCTATTAATGCGAGTCAGGCTCAACAGCAGTGGTGACAAAAAGCTGATTATAGAGGGTGTGAAACAAGTTGTAGGAAAACAGGTGTGTGTACGTTTACTGTACGGGGGATGGGCAGTGAGATGGAAACCACCGAAAGACTAGAAGTAGTGATTAGTAATAATCTGTTTACAACCCCCCAACACCCTAACCTTCACAGCTTGCCACCCTCTTGTGACCTTGAACAGCTTTGACTCATATACTCATATCTCTTCATTTCATTATAACTGACCCTCATTAGACTTCCTGCTGTTCTTCTCTCTCTCCTTCTTCCTGCCATCTCTTCTTCATCATGTAGCTACTCTAGCCTACAGATTGGCATCTTCCTAGACCAAGGCCCGCTCAATACCATGGCCTTCCTCTCCTGCCATTATTAGAAGTGCCTGCCAATATTTGCTGCATTACTTTCTGGCACGCTGTTACAAACACACTCAGCCCTGTCCTTGCTGTATAGTCATCAATGTTAGGCTCACATATGAATTTGTTATTTTCTTCATATTTCCCACCACAGTGCCCACAGTAAATGTAATATGCCTTTGTATACATTTACGTCACCTGGGACCAAAAGTATTGTACGTGACATTGTTAGCAAACACCCAGCAATACTTGATTTAAAAATACCAGCTATCTTTTCTCAAAGCATTATTTCTTGGCTTGATCAAATCCTCTTCCTCGTGCTTCATATTGGGATTTTTGTGTCTGTGGCCATCTGTGTGTCTGCCTTTCTGTCTTTCTCTCTCTGGGGAAATAGCACCAATAGAAACTCCAACATCACAAACGGGATGAATAAAATGTTAGATATGTTCCTATTTTCATTGACAATAAGAGAAAAATATGTTGTTGATATAAAGCTGTGAGTGTGCATGCATGGGGAAATCAGGATTTGTTTTACTTATAGATTTCAAACAGTAACAGTGTTACACTTCACTAACGAGAGTCAGCCAAAAAGAAAAAAAAAAAAAAATGATGATGATGACATTTGTTTAGACTGGATTTGTAAAATCTTTTGTTGCAAATTGCAGATTGAGTGTTGTAGAATTGGTGAAATGGTGGTGAAATGCAGCACATACAGTATACTGTAAATTAGAGCTAAAATTCGCTAAAAGTCAATTTTTCAGTAGTTTCAAGTTAACAGGAATTTAATTTTCACCATTTTTAATCACAGACAAGTTTGACTAATTGATAGTAAGAATTATCTTTCAGTTCTAATGCAGTGTAATATAAATATAAAATATGTATATAAAAATATGTATAAAAAGTATGTCTTTCGTTCATCTACAATGTATCTAATATATATGTATATATGGCCTAATGTTCTCAACTGGTAAAATTGGGTGTTATGATTTTCCCTAAGTAGCAGTGGCATGTTTGACACAGAGAGGGGGAATAAGTACATTTTTTTAATACTTTAGAGCTGAGGAAATATTAAATGCATACTTGGCTATAGAGCAAAAGAGACTGTGCCTAAAATAGACTGAGAAATTATGTGTCACACATTGTGTCACACTTAAATCTCTGGGCAATTCCTCAATACAGATGTGATTCAGTGTTTGATATGAGCCCAACCCATTTATCAGTATAATTAATGCCCAAGCAATAAGACATAGTGGGAGTTAGCTATACATATTAACATCCCACCACACCTGCACAGCCTGTGTTTGACCTCTTACAACCGTCTGGACACTTCTGAACTGGCAGTCAGTGGAGGGGAGATGACAAAGCATTACTCTCTCTCTCTGCATTGTCAGCATTTGTGTGTCAGCGTGAGTGAGTGTGTGTGTGTGTGTGTGTGAGCTTTTGCACCAAGTTCATTTTGTATTTGCATCAGGTCTTCTTCCTGCTTTAATATTTTCATGGGTGTCATGAGCAGCTCTGAACATGGAGCTTTCTCACTTAATCCAAGTGAAATCAATGCATTTAAATGATCTATGTGTTCATCTAAGGATCCAAACTGTGCCTTTCCTCTTACATACAAGATTTAGATGAAATACACACAGTTGTATCTAACCATTATTACTGTGCTTTTTGCAGACCTGGTGTCAGCCACCAATACCACCAACGTGAACATCCCTCAGATGGCTGACACTCTGTTTGAGCGAGCCACCAATGCCAGCTGGGTGGTGGTGTTTAAGGCCCTCGTCACCACTCATCACATGTGTGTCCACGGCAATGAGGTGAGCCAGCATGATGCAGAGCAAATATAGTTCAAGCATGACTCTGGTCCTCTTCTGTTCAACAATATTAGATTCATATTAAAGCTACATGGAGTGGATTTGGTAAATAATCAAAGGGTTGGTAATTGGCCTGTAAGGTTACCCCCCTGGAGAGCTGGGATTGGTCCTCTGAGTGTAGTAAAGCTTGTGAGTGGTGATAGAGAGGATAGAGAATAGATGGTGTGACCACAGTTCCACAAAGAAATGAAATGAGTCCTGTGGGTACAGTGAGCAGTCATCCATGGAATCAGATCCACTAAAGCTGATATATGAGAGAATGAAATGTTGAACAAGTCCCAGCTACAGGTGTTGAAGTCTTTATTTCGCTGTTGTGCTGAGCTTGATTTCTTTGATTCGCTGCTTTTGACAAATACAAAACTATTTACTGTGTTTCCCGTCTCTTTCTCAGAGGTTCATTCAGTACTTGGCTTCCAGGACCTCACTGTTCAACCTCAGCAACTTTATTGACAAAACTGGCTCTCATGGTAAGTCTGGTCATCTGGTGTGTCATCTAATGTGTGTATGTGCATAGATCATCTGTTTCCCAGATGAAAATAGTGGCACACTGCTCAGTTTTCTAATTAATAGAAGCAAACTGAGAAAGAAACAGGAAGGGATACCTACAAATAGCAGCCATCTGGCAAATAGAGGAATTATACAAATTACAGGAAGGACACACATGTAATTGTGCACACAGCTATGCACACACTATATGCACATATGCATTCAAACAGATGCTGATATTTCTCTCTTGTCATGTATTATATATAAAATGAATCTCTCACACTTATTTTATTACTATTATTAATATAAAAGTAGCAGTTATAGGAAAATATATAAACCATTAAAGTTTTTCTGAGAGACTTTAAAATGTAGGATAAATGTAAATGCAAATCTCAATTGTCAGATTTGGGATCCATTTTTTTGTGTATTTGTTTTGTGCAAATAGTTATTTAATTGATTTTTCTGAAAATTAAATGCACATTTTTTGAGGGAATGAATCTCCATGAACTGAATTATTGCTGAGAGCTTCTGTCCTGGTTTTCCACAAGTTGTTGTTTCTGTAAGAAGACACAGTTCACTGCAGATTAGACCTCCACAAGGTCCTCACAGGCAAATTATAAAATGTTTCATGGTGGTCAGTGTCAAAATGAAGCTTCTAGAAACCCAGTGTCTTGACTCTTGATATAAAGTTTAGAAAATATATCAAATAGTCAGCCCAAAAACAAGCATGTTGTTGAATCTGCTAATACAAATGTGACTCTGTGTAGGCTATGACATGTCGACATTCATCAGACGGTATGGACGGTACCTGAATGAGAAAGCTTTCGCCTACCGCCAGATGGCTTTTGACTTCACCAGAGTGAAGAAGGGGTACGTTACATGTGGTTATCAAAGTCTGTGCTGAAAGGCTTCACGGGCTTGTCACTGAGCTACTGTGTTTCATCCTCACTGGTCATGGTCACTTTTCCACTCATTGTCCCTTATCTGGCACAATGTCCAATGGCTGTTCTTAACCCTGTGAAGTATCTGATCCTCTGTTTATCGTGTCCCCTCAGTGCTGAGGGCGTGATGAGGACCATGACCACTGAGAAGCTGTTGAAAGGCATGCCTGTCCTGCAGACTCAGATTGACACACTCCTGGAGTTTGACGTAAGTCCAACTCATATTTAACTTAGTTAACTTAGAGTTTATTCAGTGGTTTGAAAGCTCTTCTCATCTCTGTCATTTCTTCTATCAGGTTCATCCCAAGGAGCTGAACAATGGGATCATCAACGCGGCATTTATGCTTCTCTTCAAGGACTTGGTCAAACTCTTTGCGTCCTACAATGACGGCATCATCAACCTATTAGGTCAGTAGTCTATGTGTACCTGCTGCTTGACTCTCCAATAATCACAGTGTATCTGAACCTTAAAGTTTCTTTTTTCTATACACAGAGAAGTACTTCAAGATGAAGAAGAGTGACTGTAAGGAGGCCCTCGAGATCTACAAGAGGTTCCTGACCAGGGTGACAAAGATTGGGGAATTCATGAAGCTGGCTGAGGTAGGACAACCCTCGACATTACATTAACAATGATGTGTTGTGTTTGTCACAACAAAGCAGTGTGATTTTTGAACTGTTTTCCATTCAACAGACAGTTGGAGTTGACAAAAATGACATTCCTGACATCAACTATGTAAGTAAACACACCAAAATACACACAAATAAGAGAGCCATGCTCCCTTACTTTTCTTTACTTCTAAATAAGGCACTAAAAGGACTATGACCAAGAATGTGATGCACATGAATACCACGCATTCTTCTTCTCCCTCACACACACAAACACACACATATAGAAGCACCCATGTGTCACTCACCAACGTCTTCCCAAACCAGTGTCTCCACCCGGGTGTAGTGGTGGATCTAGCAGACTCAGACGATGAGGACTGTCCTTTTAAACCTCTGGAGGATCCGGTAACCTCAGAACCGCAGGGTGCCCTGGCTGAGTGCCTGCTTGAAGGATGGAGTGTCAGCATGTTAATCCTAATTTAGTTTGTCAAACATACAAAACACGTGTGTGGGTGTTTTCCTACATGCATGTGGATATTGCAGTGAGATTTTTCCAAAGCCCTGTCACTCTCAAGACTTCTAACACTTTTCTTTCTGGAGATCAATGTGCAAACATCATCTGAGAGTGAGAGGAGAGGTGTGGAAAAGTTATTGATTACTATAGGTTTTGATTTTTGATTTTTGATTTTTTTTTGTCAGGCTCCCAGCAGTATCCTGGAGTCACTGGAAACACACATGAATGGTCTTGAGGATGTAAAGGGTGGAAAGAAGGGGTAAGAAAGCACTTTGAATTTTAGTTGAAGTGTTTCTTTCGACTTTCTGGCTGACAGAATCCAGATCTGAGATCACATAACAGCAAAAGTAAATGAGGCTGACTCTGTGGAAACTCCATCTTTGTTTTTTAATGAGCAGTGTCACTAAAAATCCTACCTAACCAGGAGAAGTGTTGAAAAGAGGCCTAAACAGCTGCTTCATTTCTACCATTTCCGTTAACCCTTCCTCTCTTTTATCCCCCTTTATGTTCATTTTGGAATCACCAGTGAAGGGTGAGCATACACTCAATGTTTTGTTTGGCGCTTACTAACTTCCTCTAGAGAACTGTGCAGATGTATTTACTACCATTTCCCCTCTGAGGTGAACTTGCACATTATTCACATGTGAATCCCAGTGTGAAGGTGATCTCCATGTGAATAGAGACATTCTGCTCATTGTGCACAACAGCTACCGCAGCTATAGGCTCACCTGTGGGAATGTGTGTATTGGTGTGATCACGTGTCAACTCTGCAAGAAACACATGTGTTGATTACCGGGAAGCCACCACATGTGGATGAGCATATCCTGACATGAAATGTGAATCAGTATATGAAGGGTTTTGTTCCAAAGTTAAGATAATTAGAAGCACAAAGTGAAACTTGTTTCTTTTTTCATATTGTGTATATATTGGACAAACATTTTATTACTTTGGAAATTAACTCTTCATATGATCACATGTGATAGAATCTGTCTTTCATATCTGTCGATTTCTTGAGTTTAGATCTTTAGACACAAGACTATATCTATTCTTTGTCTTTATCATACAAATTCCTCCTTTTCAAGCAAAGCCCTTACGACTCTTCCTCCTCTTTCACCCTTTCAGGTCTCCAACAAAGGTAAGATGGACATGTGATATGGTTTTTATTCTTACTAAGTTGGTCCGCTTTGACACACCTCTTAAACAGGGCTTCAATGTCTGTCTTCCAGGGGTCTCCAACAAACAATGTGTCTCCGACATCAACTCCGGCCAAATCTTCAAACGCTGTTCCCACACTGCAGCCTCCTCCTGGGGAGGCTGCCGCTGCTGCTCCAGCTGCTCCTGAGCCCGCCGAAGAGTGAGTGACTGTTTCTGTCATGCCTTTCTACGTCTGTTATTGAAAATCTTTCTTCCTTTGGCATTCAGCATTAATTGCCCTTTCATTTTGTGGCAGATAATAATATATTGTAAGGCAGATCACAGTAGTTAAGATTTGATGATGCTATGTTCTATTGCGTGTTGCTAAGTGTGGCAAGTTGACTGGGTGTGGGGAGTCACGTGGGTTCAGATGAGGATGTGACGGGATTCTGATGTTGAAGTTCAGTTGATTGGCTGTTGAACATTCCTCACAGCTCACTGCATGGACATGCTAGCTCGCTGTCTGTGCCTGAGCCAGAGGCCACAACCCAACACAAAGTCTTTTCCATGATGCTCGTATTCTTGATGCCCGTATTCTACCGACTGATGTTCAGTAAAGGCTGCAAACGAAGATTCCTTGTTGTGTGAAGTATTTTCCACCCACGGGCGAAGGATTACAAATCATCACAAAGTCCGAGCACAACAATATTGTGGTTGTTTAACCGGTCAGTCCACACACTTTCATCCAGACTGAAATGTCTCAATACAGCTATCGAAGTGAAAGTGGTGAAATTGCCATGAAAAATTCTACAGATATTTATGATCTTCAGAGGATTCATTTTACTGACATAAGAGGTCCTTTCTCTCAGGTGCCATAAGGTTGAATCTGGTTTTAACTGAATTATGTTGACATGTACTTTAATAGTTTTCCCTGAAATTTGCAACAGATGTTAGTGGTTGCTAAATTATTATTTATTAACTCTAATAACTTTGGCAAACTCTTAATTTCCTCCTTTACATCCTCATCAAGACCAATCATTTGTCCAAATGCTTGTGAAGTCAATAATGAATCAAGCTAAAACTGAGTGCTCAGACCAGCAGAGTAAAAGCATTAACTCCTGCAAAGGAGCACAAGTTGAATGTTCTCTCTCTCTGTATCTCTCCTTCTCTCCTCCAGTTCCTTGTTGGATCTGGATCCATTGTCCTCCTCGGGTCCCTCAGCACCATCAGCTGCCCCCACATCTTGGGGTGGTAAGTCTTCCTCCTCTATGTCATATCAGCTGCTGGTTCATCTGGAAAACATACATTCATTATTTACAGTATATTGATCCAATATTGACTTTTGGACTACACCATATAAATGGAGCTGAATAAGTAATATGTATTTCCCCTGTCATCTTGTTGTCTGCTTCCTCAGACCTTCTTGGATCGGGTGAGTGTTACTCTATTCTATCACTTCACCTCCTGCCTCTTGTCTAGACTAGTGTAGCCTTAAATCACCCTCTGGGTTACCTCATTGTAACTGATTTCCATTTTCAACAGACTCTAACCTGTAATCGAGGTGGCCTAGAAACATGACACATGTCTTATTCCAAACTGAGCTTTCAGATAGACCTTAATGTACCAGTGTCACATGGTTACCTCCCTGTTTGTCTCCTCAAGCTGTTCTCTCTAGGCTGAGTAGTCTCTTTGTTTCTCTCTACCTTCCCTCTCTACCCTCCTTCCACATACTCCATTGTCTGTTTTTGGTTTTCAATGGGGGCTATTTTGGTTGATTGTTTTTTATTTGTTGATTATGACCGGATGGTGTTGGATAATTTTGCAACTTTGATTTGGTTAAAATTTGGAATTTGCTTTGGTTGGTCAATCTCAAATGCTCTTTCATTTGAATTGGACCTTTATTTGGCTTTTGTTCATGGTTTTTTTGAACGGTGACTCAATTGGTTATTATTATTATTTATTGCTTTGGGGGGGGGTTATTTTGGTGCCTTATTTGGGGATTTCAAAACACCCCGTGGGTGCTCGCAGAAATGGGCGATTCCTTGCTTTCTGAACCCACCCTCACGGCAGAGCCCGCCCCCTCCTCTGCAGCAGCAACGCCCACTCCTGCAGCGGCAGAACCCGGAGTCTCTCTAGCTCCTCCCACTAGCACAGCAGCCGCCACCTCCCCTGGCGCCACCAATATGGATCTGTTGGGAGGTCAGTGAGCTTCCAGAAAATTCTCTACAAAAGAATCACTCTGGGAAGCTCAAGCCTAAAACCATCATACAATATGATAGCACAGACATGCATGTCCACACACCAACAGTATAAAGACAGAACTTCAATGATATTGTCTCTATCTTGCAGGCAAAGTTGCATCATCAAAAACAAATCTTACCAATGCATTGGTGCACACCTCCATCATTTTCAGCTATCAAATTTATGGAGCTCCAAAATACTCAATATGTGAACGAATAACTCATTATGACAGAATGTACAAATAAAACTTGATTTCAATTGGATAATAAAGAAAGAAATTCAATATTCAATGTTTCAAGCTAGACTATTTGCTGTACATCAGTCCTCTACTGTTACTACTTGCTGCCTGTCTTTACTAACCCTGTCACGTAAAGGGATAATACTTTCTGATGAATAATTAGGTAAAGTAATAAGAAAAGTGCAAATGGAAAAGGTGTTGGTATAAAATAAGAGAAATTGTTTGACTTGTTTATTTCACCAATTATTACACATTTTGTTTCATTTTCAATTATTTATTTAATATTGACAACCTTGGGACTCCATACAAAATCCTTTAGTGACTGCAAGATGATAATACACTGAAACACTTATTTTATCTCCTAAAAATAGGCCTACACAGACACAGACACAGACACAGACACACACAAACAACATTACTCTGCAGCATACTCCACATAATCACAGGGATTTCTATAATGTGTAATTCTGCAAAGCCTTGCACTCATGTTCAGCCTGCACATTAACATACTGCTGCACTCATTCTCCACATGCGACTTGTTTGATAGGCAGACATGCTTTTCTTTGACCTCAGTGAAAAGCAATTCTATCAAACCCTGTCACATGGCTACAGCTACAGATGGCAGCTGTAACACCTGTAGATTTCAGGCTTACTCTTCGTGCAGTAGATTAATCCTTGCTGTAGTGCCTCCTGTCTGTATTCCCATTTGTCCGCTCACCTGTCAGTCATTAATGTCACATATGAATGCTGAATGCTACAGTTTTCAATGATGGTTACCGACTGCTGTCTTCTTAACTGCTGCAATTGTTACTTTATTTTCCTGATGCTCTCTTTTCCTCCTCCTGTTTTTGACTCCTTATTATCTCGTTTCATCTTTGTTTCTTTATCTGCTTCTGTCTCTATGGGTGTTTCTGTCCTCCACTGGGGTTTGTGTGAACCTCAGATGCCTTTGCAACACCTGCTCCTGCCACTGAGGCCTCTGCAGCAGCAGCTGAAGGTGGAGCTGCCGCTACACCTGCCCCAGCTGCCACCGCTGGAGCTGGTGGGTGACTGAGAGCCTGCCTGTCTCTGTGTGTGTGTGTGTGTGTATGCGCGCTTGTATGTGTCTAAGTACGTTTTGGCAAGTAAGCGAGTACACGTGTAATTGCATGTATTTACACTACAATACAAGAAATGCTATTTCTTTATCTCAATGTCCTTTCCTGCACCATGAACTTATGAGGGTCCTGACCTTTTTGCCTGGGATACACAGCTCCACAATCTTTTAGCACGGTAACATGCACTGTAACTATCAAGTACATACAGAATCTTTTACCGAGTTCTTTTAAAGCTACTCAGTCTTAAATAATAAACCAATAAATCAACTCATTGAATGTTATATAGCTAGGTAAGCAGTCACTCTAACTCACAAAACTAATGATGATTGGCTAGAAATGAGAAACTTGAACCATCTCTAAACTAGATTGACTGTATAGCCCATCACTATATTAAGCTACATTTAACTTGTCCAACAGAGTAGGGCTATGGAGCTTTACCTGTGTAATCTGCCAACTCCGTTTCTATACATGAAACATTTTTGCCATAAAAATAACGAGTGCTAATAAAATTAATAATGATTAGGTTCCTGCAGCTTTGGGGTCCTGGTGTTGATGCTGACTCAGTGTCACACTGTCATCACTCACCAGGACACTTGAATGTAAGGGAATAATACTTACTGCAGTGGTGCAGTTTTGAGTCCAACCTGTGGCCTTTTGCTCCATATCATCTTCACTCTCTCCTCGATTCTCCTCTCTCTCTCTCTCTCTCAGTGTACAAAAACTAAAAAAGTAACATCCAAATAGCACTTCGTTATACAATAACTTTAACTTCAAACATTAGGCAATAAATCGGCAACAAGTCTTAGACAGGATGAAAGACCTTTTCATTTGAGTATTTACATGTGTTTCTCAAAACTGCAGTGTGTTGACCTGACAGGGCCACCGTAGACTCACCCTGTTTCTAGACTGGGAATTGAGCAAATAGTAGCCACAGTGTATTAAGCTAAGCTAACATGCTATTACCTTCTAATTTACCATTCAGATATCAACACTGCAGTTCATCTAACAAGCAAATTAGTGTATCTTCCAAAACGCGGAGTAAAAATGAAGAACTTACTCTCAAGAACATTGTTTGAGGTTGTGGGGAAAGATCTTTGTGCTCTTTTTCAAGTGCTGGTTTGTGTGTCATGAAAAATCTGTGAGAGGTGTTTGTATAGTCTCTGTATAGTGTGTATAGAGACGCTTGTGTTTTTGTTGTTGATCTCAAGCTTTAATCAGGTTTTCATCATGAGGCTTTGTGTGGAGACAGTAGGAAGACAGACTCACTATTCCTTACTGCTGGTGTCTGGATAGTGCGATTGGTGTTACCATGGTGACTGAAGACAATGCTCTTACTTGTTTATCTTTTGGCTTGGCCTGTGGAAAACTGTTTTAATTGTGGTTAAGCTGTGAATTGGACTTGCTTCAGGTGTCTGTCATTTTTTTTTACCATCATCAGTGCTATTTTTAGCCACAGCTGTTCCAACTGACAGCAGGGATATGTTGGAGCTCTCACATTTTCACCCCCTGTCACTCCTCTCATCTGCTTTTTCCATTTCTGTCTCCTTATTTTTTCAAAATTTGAACTGTATTTCCATCTTCACCTCATGAAACATACTGTAGTTTATGTTTATCCTGTGTTGTAGGACCAGTTGTCTAACGTTGCATTTTCCTCTCCGTTTGTGTTACATCTCCACTGCTCCCTCCACCCCACCCCACCTCCTCCCAAAAGACCCCTTCGCTCCCTCAGAGGGTAACATCA
>OMNW01034482.1:8577-20115 GCA_900303245.1 Selene dorsalis | reverse complement strand
CCCTATTGCAGCCGGTCTGCTATCTCTTGTGTGCTCCCACTCTCATATCCTGTCTTGCCGTGTCTTTTTTTTTTTTCCCAGCTTTGTCCTTGGCTTTGATCAGGAATAGAAAAAAAGGAAATCAGATTGCACTCTCATGGGTCAGCTAAAAGCTATTGAGCTGTCTGAAGCGTTTACTAAATCACTCTTACCTCCTCTGCCATTCCAGCATGTGCTGTATGCAGTGCATTTGCAGTTGATAAATGTGCATTATAATGAATCTGAGTCAATAGTTTGTGTGTATTTCCGTGAGTGTGCTCGGGCTCTAAACACCATCTCCACCTTGCCCTCCCCAGCAGATTTGTTCATCTCCCCTGCCCCCACTCTCCCTTCCACAACCCCATCCAAAACTGACACGGGAGCCTTCATGAACCTGTTTGGTGGTGGGTGACTCACACGACCGTCTCCTCTGTTCATGAACGCATCATCAAAGAAGAGGACATAAAATGAAACTATATCAATTATGTTATAATATTGTCAGATTCTTTCCTTTATGCTCATGATTGCAGAGGCTGTTGCTGCTTATTGTACCTTTCCTTTACATTATTTTCATCATTTCATGATACCAATTTAAAATCATAGGTTGCCTTGTATGTGGGTAGATCATAGACATGAAACAAGCAAATACCTGAAGTTTGGTAATGTTAATATTGTAAAATTGTTTCTTACTTTGGTTCAGGACTTTGATGTTTTTTTGGTTTTTGAGTTCTTTGAATCTTGTCGTGAAGTGTTTTTTCAAGGTTAGGGTAGTTAGACTTGCTGACGTGTGTCCACTGGAAACATACTGATGTAAATTTGAAATGCAACATTGAAAGAGTCATGATAATCATCATGATAAAAGGTGTGTGTGTGTGTGTGTGTGTGTGTGTGTGTGTTTACCAGTTTTTCTTTAAAATGAATGAAGTTCTATATTTATCCTCTCAGCCCTCCTTTCTAATTCTAAACACTTTGTTTGATATTACC
The DNA here is from genome assembly GCA_900303245.1 of Selene dorsalis. Lineage (NCBI taxonomy): Eukaryota > Metazoa > Chordata > Actinopteri > Carangiformes > Carangidae > Selene > Selene dorsalis. Next base: position 19,113 of record OMNW01034482.1, on the reverse strand, counting down.
AGTGTGACGCTGAAGGCTGATTATTACCCCTTCTTTGCCCCTATGCTGCAATGGAAACATCTCAACCTGCTTTGACCTGGCATGGTACGGCTTGATATATGTTTCATTAACCTGCCAGAGTCCACAGGAGGAGATGCCCCAGCTGCAGCTGCTGCTCCTGCTGCACCTGGTGCTGAGCTCATGTCAGGTAAAAACCCTTCAATGTAATGTAAAGTGCCAGCCTGCATGCATATGTCTACAGCCAAGGGCATGTTGCGTATTTCCATTTCACTGAAACACCCAACTGCTTATAATATCGCCTCATTAGTAACTGCATGCTACCATATTGTCCTTCTGTTCTAATGGGGATTATTGTTAATTAATTAATCAATTAGGTAAACAAAACGTTTGCTGTGCGGTCACTGTTTCTATTAACTTTGGTAATAGTTAATGAAATAGTTTGCTGTTTAACATTTTATTTAACTTATATGTTCATTCTCACATAAAAAAATAGGTTTAATATGTTGTGTTTTATATGTAGTAAACATAAGTGTAAGTTTTTCCTTGGCTACTTCATGCTGTTGGTCCAAGTCAAAGTAAAGTTATTTTTGAGTCCTATGCCCCTACATGGCCATTTTAGCATTATCATTGGATCACCTGTTTTGCATAGTGTCATTTTTGTTTTTAGTCTTTGGGGAATTCAGTTTTCAACCACATTACATGAATGTGCAACTGGTATCCATGGTAACTGTAACCATAGCAACATGGGCCATGCTCACCTGGCTCCTGGTCATCTCCTGTCCCATGTGATTGGTCTCCATGTTATGTAACTGATGGTCTGCAATACTACTGCTTTATGGCTTAACTCTTTCTTTCCTCCCCTCTCTATCATCTGTGCAATAACCTCTCATGGTTTCACTGTCACTCCCTCCTTTAAAACCTCATTGCATTTTCCCTCTCTCTGGCATCTCTGCTTTTTATTTTCCTTTCTCTACCTCTCTCTCTTCCTTGCTCTCTCACTCTCTCTCTCCATCTGGCTCTTGGGCTGGCTCATTGCTTGCTTCCTGCCATTTGATTGGGTGAGTTTCCTTGCTCTTTAACACACTAATTTCCCACAGTGCACTGCTGCAATGCAGTGGTGAAAAGCAAGCTCAGCTGCGCTGTCCCTTCCACCACCAGATGTGTGATGGTTACAAAGCGTGTATGAAGTAGCAGTTGCATTTAGTGCTTCTGGAGTATTCAAACCAGCTTCACAGTGCTTTTTTCCTCATTATAATTCCTGCTGCATTTAAATACATACAGCAAAAACCAATCATATTTTCAGGCTGGGAATTGCAAGAGTAGTACACAGCTGAGCTGACAGCTGTCTCCTGCAGCAGATATGACTGTACAGATTCTGTACTAAAATAACAACATTTAATAAATATGCTAAAATTGGCTATTTTACTATTTCCTTTAAATCAAACTTCTCCTTTTTATCATATTAACTTACTCCAAAGTAGTTCACATTTCACTGACCCTTTCTCTGTTGTCATGGAGACACCTATTGGTTGTCATGGTAATCCCCAGTACTGAGTGTGAGGATAGCTCACACTGAAGAATGCTAATATCTCCCTCTGTCTCCCCTCATCTCCTCCCTCCCCTCCCACCACCCATCCCCTTCCTCCTGTAGTATTTGATGGACTAGGGGATGTAATGAAGCCCACTGTGACCCCTCAGGCTGGTGATGTTGACACCTCTATGGCTAACATGGCAAGTAGTAAGTAGTCATTTAGATGAGCGGAGACCATCATACAAACTGGTTGAAACAGATGGTTCAGCATTTTGGGACATTAGCTTTCTTGGAAAGAGTAAGATAATGAGATCAATACCACTCTAATGTGTGAGAATGAAAGATCTAAAGTAGGGTGATTATTAGCGTAGCTGAGCATACAGGCAGAAAATAGCTGGCCTGGCTTTCTCCAAAGCTCTAAAATGCACAGGTCTATATTCACTTCTAAAGCAAACAAATCAGCATTTGTTTGTTGCTCATATTTTAACATTGCAAAATGTGTGACTCAAGGAAGAACAACGGGTCACTCCACCACGCTGGTCCAGTCTGAAATGTGAGGGCACATTTCCTGCATAGCACTTTCTGAGAATTAATTAAACAGAAATACAGTGTGTTTATCAGTGAGGTTTGGAGGTGTTGCTAGGCAACTAATTTGGAGAGTGCTGGGCTAGCTGTTCCCCTCTGCTTCCACTCTTTGTGTTGACTAAAGTAAAAGTAAACCATGGGTATGGATCATCTCTAACTCTCAGGACCATTCTCCCAAAATGTTGAGCCATTGCTGTCATTGGTGTTATTTTGTAATATGCATATGAATGTCAGTGTTGGAAAACAGTAATTTTGCAGCAGCTCTCTCTTTCTTTGTCTCAGATCTCACAATGGGAACCGCAGCGGCACCTCAGGTAGCTCCCCCTAGTTGGGGTGCTCCCATGGTAAATGTTGTCTGTGTCTTATAGCATGGAGTGGAGCTGCATGGCAGCGACAGACAGGGCGTAGCAGCAATCACAAGCATGGCCTTCATCTGGCTCTCCAGGTCCCAGGTCCAAACACGAGCTAGAAACCGAGACAAGAGGCAGTGACGTGAGGAAACAAGACTAATAACGAAACTCGATCCAACAATAATTTACTGGTGGAGTTTACTTAGATGACACATCTCATAAGGCCTTTAAATATATACACTGTAAGTAAGGCATTTGTCAAAAGCAAGGGCATAAATTTATGTCATTTTAACATGAAGACTGATTCTAAAGATTCCTTAAATTTATGAAACATCTACTGGAGAGAGATGAAGTGGCAAATGACTAAGTTCCAAATTCAGAAGCTGTTGCTTGGAAACAGCTTCTTCTTCTCCTAAGTTTATATTCTTTGAAACCTGATAGCATCCAGGCAAGACACATGGTTTTTCGCGCTTGTAGGTGAACTCACGACTCCATCAGCTTTTTACATTTATACTTCAGTCATCTTTTTGGCAACTATAGATCCGACACTCATCCAGAACAAGCTTCACCTCTGCTCTCCAACTCCTTGTGCATGTGAAAATAAAGAATATGAACTCATAGCTGAAATTAGGGTTTTTGTTGTGCCATGTCTGTCTTCATTTGGTGTGTGCTAACCCTAACCCATCTGTTTGTTTGCACCATCCCTCTTGTGTGTTGTGAGAAAACCTTTTAGCGTTGTGTACTGGTTCTTTTCTGTGTGTACATTGTCTTGCAGTGTGTGTCTGTCTTATATGTAGTGTAGTAATGTCCCAACTCCTCCTCTCCCTCCCCTCCACACCTTTAGACCGTACCCATGGGTGTCCCTCCTTTTATGGGGACTCACCCCAGCTTCAGCATGGTAAGACCACCAGTCCGGTCAAGTAATGTCCCTAAACCAGCCCGGACATTACTGGACATTGATGGACAATGACTCCCTTTAGGTGGCCCTCACACCCTTCGGGAAGTAGACACTATGTCTTATTGTCTCTTTTTTTCTCTCGTGTGTCTCTGTGTAAGCCCGGAGCACCAGGTGTTGGAGCCCCCATGATGCCCATGGTGAGGCCAGGGTTCCCGGCGACAGGGGCGACCCCCGGAGCACCGGTAACACACTCATTCTTAAATGGATTATAGACACGGTTATGACATAATCCTATCTGAAGATCACAGCTGCTCTCACTAAAGTGCTAAAAGCAGATGTGTCTGCAGATGTCTCCTGGTATGGCCCAGAGCCCCAGAAAGCCTCCACCACCCAGGAACGCTCTGGATGACCTCAATATTAAGGACTTCATGTAGACTGACCAACCCATGAACCCCCAAGGTACGTCTGCTGTAAGGGTTGTTGAGATCTGTTGATCTGCTGGGGCTTCGTCAAGTCTGAGAGAATAACATCTGATGATGTCATAGTGATGCTATCAGGGGTATTTCAGCTTCTGTTTGGAGAAGTTCATGTTACAAATTGTGTTGCATTTCAAAGATGGAGAGATTTTCTGTACTATTGCTTTATGCTGATTAACTGTGCCCTGGGAACTATTTGTTATTTATATGAGGGACAATGTTGCTGGATAGAGAATGGAGACACAACTTTGGAAATGTGATTTCAATGAGCCTCACTATTTTTAAATATAGCTATAGATTTTTGACTACAATTTGAGTATAAGCTAAATATCTGACACGAAACAAAGGTTTTGTTTTAGTGTTTCTGAATTTGGATGTCTGTCTGTAACAGCCCATGCAGTGTAGGGTGGTTTTTGAGGCTTTGAGTACAGTCTAGGTAAGTGTGTGTTTGTTGGTGGTGGTGGTGGCCCATGAGGCAGTGTCCCTGTTGGGACCCCAGTTTTATTGGATGTGACCTGTTTCTGTCAGGTGCACTTGTTTTAATCAAGTCTCCGTCCCTTATCTCTCTGTTTCCCTCTCTGTAGGTTTGTCATTGTGTCTGGAGCTCCGTGGATGTGGATGTCTGCACTTTCCCACTGCCTCTCCTCAGTCATGCCCCAGCCAACCAGCCATCACATGTATGATCTTTGCCCTCCTACCAGCCATGACCCCTAAAAAAAAACAAAAACACAACAAAAAAAACCTTACCCTCTTATCTAATGTTGTAGCACAACTGTGAATGTGAACCCTAGATACAGAAAACAAAATTCTGTTTATGTGTGTGTGGGTGTGTGTGTAATTCAGTGTTAACCTTTAAATAATATACTTCTGAAAAATGAACAAAAAAAAGATGTGTATTTAGATTCATTCTGGATTTCTGCGTATCAGCTGACTTGGAATGGTGGATATATGTTGGTTTCTTTGCGCATCTCCCCGACGAGGACTGTGTTGTTTAATGTGGACTGTGTTCAGTGTGTGTAACTTCACTGGCCAACCCCCATTCCCACTCCTTTACCCTTGTCGTCCCAACTTATACTGAGCTATGTTCATGTCATTAAGGACTTGGTTGTTCCTATATCTGCTTGGCCATCCATCCTCCCACCTGTCTACTTCAAGTTTCTGGAGATCGATTCTTAATCAAAATGTACCGAAAACAACTTGCCGCACTGGAAATCAGAACTTATCGTTGAACACATCACATAGTGTTCAGTTTCATTTTTACTTTACCTTTTTGTAGGGATTGTATGAACATGCAAAAATTTGTGAAATGTGTTCAAATTGACATATGCATTTTAGACTATTATATAGATTATACATATTTTCTTTAATCTTTATTTTAAGAGAATAAAAATGTATCATATATTTTTAGTTACATCAAATTATATCGTTGGAAAAAAAAAAGCAAGTAGACTCAAAAACTTCCCTCCCTCTTTGTACATACCTCTCAATCTGTTATCAGAGGCAGTATTGAATGGAAACTTTGCCCTGAGTGTTCACTGTTACACCCTCTGCTGGTGTGGAGTGATACTGCATTGTAGCATGCAACACAGGTCAATCTGATATGCATTCTGCATAATACCCTGTAAGAGCTTCTTCCCTTGTCTCAGCCTCCACATAAAATGACTTCATCTTACAGTGGAAATCAAAGAGACTATGGAAGCATCTGTGTCTGTGATTGGAGTGTGGCCTCAGTCCTCTTTGGGTCATTTGTGACACAGCAGCCATCAGTACAGTACATTAGCTCGTGTACTGTCACTGGAAGTCTTGGGGACTCTCACCGTAAAGTACTCAAGTATACGCTGGATGTTCTGTGTGTTGTTTATTTCCAAAAGTGACTGTATCTTAATCCATTGTGGCATTAACAAAGTGGTGAAAGAAAAATAAAGATGACTATGACACATAAAAACAAAATGAACGTGGATAAATAACATTTGCTAAGTATTCATATGAAGGCTGTGATGTTTTTTTTTCTTTCTTTTTTTCTTTTTGGGTTATTATCGATGGCATCGCCCTCCTTCCCTCCCTTACCCCCACCTGCATGTGAGTCCAAATGAGATGCAATAAAAGACAAATACACTGATCCAAACAACCCTCATGGCTCATCACTTATCTCGGGTCTGCTTTTGTCAGCTTCTTTCATCAACATGAATTATGGTGTTAAAAGACAATATAACAGCTTAAGTGACAATACATAACCATATACTGTAACACACACACGAAGTGAAGGAGGACCAGCATCACCAGCATTGCAAAAACAAACAAAGCAGGAAGTTTACAATGTGTAACATGTGACAACATTATGATATTGTGTCTTCTCCTTTACATAATTACAGTTTCAGTTCATTATAGTTACAGAAATTAGATATTTAAGAGGCAGACAAACAGCTATGGTCGCAATGAAATTCTAACAAAAAAACAAACTGAATTGAACACTTGTTCTAATGTCAAATTCAGACATGGTCTATGGTCTATGGTTACTATTGTATCCTTTTGGGGCTCACTTATCCCATATAATACATATTGATATAGTTACTGTAAAGACAACATATTTTATAAATTTGTTTTTGTATGTACTGAAACATAATGCAGCCATGAAACATTTGGAGTCCTCTGTATTGGCTGGTTCAGTGTATTTTGGTATGGAGGGCATGATTTAGGACCTGATTTTAAATCAATTAGGAATCACTGCAGTCAGTACTTAAGCAAAGCATCTAAAGTTCTAGTTTTAGCAAAAACGTTCTGACTCACAAGTCAGAGTTTTGATCATTCTGAAGACCAGTTCATTGATCTTTAAGTCTCGTAGAAATTGACAACAGATTTTTTCCTCTTGCAGATCCATTGGTCTCTGAGTTTAGGTTTCGTTACAAAGACTTGGATCTCTATGGATCCAGTGACAGATCTGGGCATACTTGAGAGGAGTGATCCTCACAGCAACATTATAGTCCCTCAGTTCACCTCCGTCCACCTCAATCCACTGATGGCCTGAAAAAACCCCAATCACCCTCCTCTGCCACTTCCCTTCTCCATCATCTGCTCCCTCTCTCAGACGAATGTAAACGCCAGCACCTGTAGCACCCGACTGTGCGTCACAGTGCTGGTACAACAAATCACCAGATTCCTTTGCCACAGAGCAAAAGCGATACACCACCTTCTCATCTCCACGCCCATCCAGCAGGCTTTTATCAGCATCGTAGCCTGAGAAGTGGATCCGTGCCAGGGGAGCATCAGAGGGAGCCACTCCGAGCTTCATGTACTTCTGTTTGATGGGTCGTTTCAGCTCCAGGAGGGCGTAATCGTAGTCAGAGGAAACTGAGTTGCTGGAATTGTGGATCCATCCTTGGGGGATTTGGGTTTGTTTAATGCGTGTCCAGCGGAAGACAGGCTGCTTTCTGGGTTCAACACTGCGTCCAACACGGTTGAGACGCTTCTGTTTCCTTCCTTCACTTTTAACCTCATCTATATTTCCACCATCAGTTACCACATGACTTTTCTCTCTTCTTCGTCTGGATCTCCTACCCTTTCGTCCACTTCTTCCTCCCACAACATCTCCATCGATACTATTCTGCTCCTCACCTTCCTCAATTATCTGCTCATCTCCTTTCTCCTCACCTGTCTCCACCTCTCCTCTTCTCCCACCCCTCCGTCGTCCTCCTCTCCTCCTCCCCCCTCTTCTTTTTTTGGCTTTGAGCTGCAGTACTCCTACTTTAAGCCTCCTGGCGCTCTCTAGGTAGTCACTCCCATCATGGATGCAGTGTGCTGCTGTCAGCACGTGTTTCGGGGATACCAGGATTCCAGAGCAGCCTGTGGAGAGGCGAACTGCAGCAGAGAACGGGTAGTTGGTGATATAATGTGAATCAGAGATCACAAAGCGACCATCTGCTCCATACACCTGACGTTTCCGTCGGTTACGGGTTTGTGGTTGTGGTTGTAATCTTGAAGGCGTTTTACTAAAACCTTGAAATCTGACATCTGTATGTGTGCGAGTGCCATTCTCATACATAGTCTCATATCCCAGAAACCTCTCTTGCTCAGTCTGTTCCATAGGTGGAAGGCTGCCTTGACACTCTATCCCACAGATTGTGTTTCCCCTTCCCTTCTCCACATCCTCCTCTTGCCCTCTGAACAAAGGGGTGTCTAAAAGCCGTGTATTCATGTCCAGCAGCACCGCGAGGCTCTGCCTGGTCCACCTGGATGCGTCGTTGCCTCCATCTTCAACAGAACCCCCAGATACTACTAGGGAAGCTGCACAGAGCAGCAGACACAGGAAGTGTTGGAGGCCCATTCCACTGAAAATGAAGAGATAAAGACAGAAACACTTGGTTGTTGGAGACAATTAACCGCCTTATTTTAGAGACTTAAACACTACAGAGAATTTGAAATGATAATGAGTCTATCAGACCTGAAAGGAAGTCCCTCACATTCTCTTTCAAGTAGCATTCACATTCCTTTTACATATTATTTCGCCGGTAGAGGGCGCACAAGCTCAAATTCTAAATAATAATGCCTCCAGGCAGAAACATGTGAATCAAGTCTGTGAGATTTCGTTTTAAATTGGTATGAGACGTCTGCAAATGAATGACTAGGATCAAAACAGAGATGACATCAGCATTATTAGATGCAACACTCAACTGCAGTTTAGTTACACATAGAACAGTTGACGTTGATGTAATATTGTCCATAAGTTTTATTATTCTATTGTATTATCTTATGTAAACCTCTTAGAAAAAAACCTGAGACTGTTTCTAACACCTCACAAGTAAAGAAGAGATACAGGGGGAAACAAACATAGCTGTTGCATGCATTAAGAGGAAAGTGATGTGAGATTTTACTTTGAAAATGCTGTTATTTGATATGCAAAAACGCTGCTCGAAAAAGAGCCACAAAGAGTTCAAACTCCAAAACTTTCCTACCTGCAAACACAAAAAAAAAAAAAACACCCCAGACAACTTCCCGTCAGTGTCCTCCTGCTCATTAATAAAAAATCGTCTCTATCCAAACGGCTTCCAGCAGACTGGGATCCATCATTTCCTGCTGCGCTCCAAAAAAAAAAAGTGCGACGTAGGAGATCCTATTGGAAACCTACATCCCCCTGATGCAGAGAAAAGAAGTGACGGTCAGGAGGCGGGTGGGAGTCAGACCAGCACGATGAAAGCATGAAAGAGGTTTTTGATCATGTGACAGTGAAATCAAAAGTCAAACGTGGAGCTGAACTCTGCGATATTTTCCTCCGGATTCCGCAAATATTTTCATTACGCGGGGCTCACGCGGGGAACAGTGATGCCTTCACGTGTAAAGAAATGCAGACAAAATGTTGCTTTTGAGTCCCTGTTTATCCGCTGCTTTTGCGGTTCTAAATGTAAGTTTAGATTTATGTCAGGTGGTCGCTTGAAGTTTGTCCAGACACACACGCGCACATGCACATGCACACAAGATGTGAAGAACCTGCGCATTAACCCATGTTGGTTTATTTTGGTAAGTGTGTCTCTACTCAGTGCAACAAGAGTTCATTGAGTGCAGCCTTTGCGCATTTTCCCTTGATCATCAACACACATGCATCTACAGGTACACACACACACCAATCAAAGGCCCCTCAACCACTGTTATCATACACACAGGAGATGTTTGCACATTTTCAAGAATGTTGCAGGACACTATTATCTGCTGTATTAGTGCAGCAGCTGTTTACTCTCAAGTGCGGAAGAAACATTGTGAGTTCAGCATCAAAGGTCATTTACTTGCCAACAGCTGTCTACACTGATGTTACACGGACAAAAAATTTGAATTTAAATCTACTTCAAATCTTGCTTTACAACGCAGATGTATCCAAGGACCATCTGTGTGTTCACTTCAGAACAAAGGTCCAGTGCATGTTTTGGGCTTTCAAAGTCACTGAAATATTCTGAATATTAACATCACAGCCTGAAGGTTCCTTTACATATGGGGAAAACACTGACAACAGAAAACAGTTTACTTTGTTCCTGAATATTCGGAGGCGAGAAAAATGAATCTCTGTAGTTAGAGATCAAGTTATGGGATTGTTAGTTACAAGTGTCAGGTTGTGGGGGAAATCTGGACCCAGATGCAGACACACGATGAGACGAGCAGTGAAACAAAAAAAAAGGATTTATTTAACTTGCGGGGAAACTGAAAGTCTCAGGCAATGATGCAGCAAAAAATCAGGATAATCCAGGGAAAAACTCAGGACACGGCATGGAACACAGACATGGACCGAGGTTTGACACAGGACAGGACAGGACAGGACAGGACAGGACAGGACAGGACAGGACAGGACAGGACAGGACAGGACAGGACAGGACATGACATGAAACACAGACAACCTGACAAAGACAAAGGGAAACACTGGGGTTAAATACATGAGGAGAAACAAGGCACAGGTGGGGAAATCAACACAGGTGAAACACATTGGGGTAATCATAGGGAGGAAGCACACAAGACAGGACACTGAACTTCAAAATAAAACAGGAAACGAAACAGAGAACTAAAGTCTGTGAATGTTCTCATTCATCCAGGTCATCGTATCCCTAGGCAACAGTTTAGTCGAAAGCAACTGGACTTGTATTTGTCTATGAAGACGTTTCGCCTCTTATCCAAGCGGCTTCATCAGTTCGTAAACGCATCGGTCTGACTAGTCCTCAC
>OMNW01034481.1:3835-13886 GCA_900303245.1 Selene dorsalis | reverse complement strand
CCTGAACATGTCAAATGGTGTAACCACAAAAGAATATAAATAGAGAAATATTAATATATAGAGAATATTAAATATTTGATCCACCCACAGTGGACTTAAGTCTACTTTCCTCTGAAAACATTAAATTGAAATAGATGTTTTTTTATGCGTTTTGGCAACACTGAGCTGGACATATCCTAAAACCACAGTTTTTATTCTAAATAATATGAGAAATTATGTAAAATTTGTCAAGAAACATAGTGTTGCATTGCAGATGTGAATACCATTTATTTCACATTTGAGTCCAGATTTATTTTCCAGCCAGATTTTAATGAAAACATACTGGTTACACCACTGGACATTGGGTTGCATCACCTCATTGACCCCAATAAGATGAATATTTACATCTCTGCCACCAGTCAAGTGAAAGTATAGTCATGGCCACTGGCCAGTCATGACTGTTGTGTATCATTTTCTTATGTTTACAAGCACACGGACAAGACAAAAAGTAGAAGGAAACAAACAAAATGAGGGTTTGTTTGAAACAATGTAATTGTAAATCTGAAGTGCATCTTCACATAAAACCAGGGCAACCAGGAAGTTATAGGTTTCCAGGATAGTCACTGAAAAACAAGAACAACACTGTGACGCTGATAGCTGTATTTTCATGGAGCTATCTCAACAGATTATGGATTGAATATTGGTAACAACTGACCCTGACCACCATTAGGTCACTCATCAGTTCAGTGTATCCAGTATGTGGTTAATGCAAAACTAATTCCCCATTAGCCTCAAGAGCACTCTGTGTGCACTGTTACTGCAAAGCAATTGTTAGCATCCTAGCATGCTAATGATAACAACCGAGGTAAACAGTATACTTGTTAATCATCACCAATTTAACTTTGTCACTATGAGCATGTCAGTGTGTCCTAACAGGACTGGTACGATGTTTTCCACTCTAATGTTGCCAAGTACTGCCCACTTTGGAAACTGTTATCTTCTCATGGTCAGGTAGGTTCACAGGCTGCTGTCAGGTCCACTCACACACACAGCTCATGTCACACAAGAGACATGTGGTAAACAGAATTAATAAATTACAGTTTACGGAACAATACATACATTATGTATTTATCATTTCATAATAATAAAATTTATAAGTATATGACAGACTAGTTGTCGTCTACACAATTCAATTATGGCTATTTATGACATGATGACTGATATCTGCGTTATAGACAATACAAAGATGGACCTGACTGATAAGAATTCAATAAAAATATACTATGTATTATGAAATATATTTCATAATACATTCAAATTTTTCTCATCTTCCTTCCAATTTGCCAGTGTCCCAATGCCCCAACCTGTTGTCTTCTGCAACTCTTTGAGGGTTTTGGATTTCCTTTTTTCAACTAAACAGTAATGATTTTTTTTTTTTATTATCATTCAATGTCAATAAATGAGTCAGCAGTTCAATACTGCCTCCATTTTTAAATCCTCATAAGAAAAAGATTTGAAGACAGACTGGGAGATTGCTTAAATTTGAAAAATCTCTTGTTGTTCAGCTTTGAGTTTGATAATTATCAATAAACTATCCAGTGTCACTTTTGGATTATCATTACTGCTAAACTGTAACAGTTGCTAGTGAGAGGAGACACAAAATCAGTGAAGTGAATCCAAGGAAACATTAGCCACAAGTCAAACTGTAATCTCCTGATTTTCATTTCCAGGAGGATGACTGAGTCATTTATTGCGTCATATGTTGTCAGTCTTATAAAGTTGCAACTTATATTGACATTTAAAGGTTACATTATTTTACAGCAGGGAACATTTTTTCAGGGATCTGTGTAGCTGATGAAGACTGTAGCTCGCAGCTAAAGAGTCACCCAATTACTATCCACAGGATATTCAAGTATGACTGTAAGGAAAACCTTGACATGGTTGTAATATGGGGCATGTAACGTAATGATACAAATGATCACAAATGCTGAACTTAGTCTGTACTCCACATGTGGGGAAGTCGCAGCCTGAGACAGACATGCTATTTTAGAAGTCCAGACCAGTGTTGTGTCACTGAAACACTCGCAAATCTGGTGGTGGAGACTCTCAGATCCTCTCCTTGCGAGAGAACAGTGCCTGTTCCTGTCATTCAGGGCTGAGGGCTCACGTTCACTGAGCGTACTCCTCAAAGTATGTTGTGTCGTTCATGAATATGTGAGTGTCGCTTGCAAACGTCTGTGTAGTGGATTCAATGAACGTACCATTTATCAGGACGTTCAGTGAACATACTACACACAATGAACGTACTCCCTCAGTGCTGAGGGCGTGCATTCACTGTGTAGTGCGTTCACTGAACTGACTGAGAAACGGCACGCTTCAGAATGACACAACTCGTTCGCAAACTTGTCGCTCACTGAAGGTATTACTGATATTAATGTTGTCGTTTGAGAACGTGACATTGTGTGTAGTACTGTGTGTATAGTGACCATATCAGTACATTCAGTTAACGTACTACACACTGAATGTGAGTCTTAGGGCTGAATGGTTCAGCTGTATCAGTCCAGAGAGTCAGACTATGCACCATGCAGTCAGGACTCCTGCCAAGCACTCAACAATTCAGTGAATGAACAAATCTTTTTAATGAACTGATTTTAGTGATGCAGTACTCTATAAAGAACTGCATTGCGTATCACTAGTACAGACTGTTGAGGTCTGAGAGATCGGTTTCACGTTTTACTGTTTTTGTGATAACAATGGCTGTTCTGTAATTAAACTCTTCAATTTGGATTATGTTCATTGTGTCTGGATATGCAGCTGTTGTTAATCCAGATGTTTCAGTTGTAAGGTAAGATAAAATACAACACTACAATACATACTTACACCATATGATCATTTGCTGAAGTTGGTGAACATTTGCACATACACAAACACACACTTACACACACATGCATGAATGCACATCATTAACCAAACACTTGTATCTTTACATAAATGCCTGGTGGAGAATAAGGACATGTAAACTTACGATCCATGAATTCTTTCAGCATGGGCTCTTATCCTCACTCCCTCCCTCACATGAGAAAACAAAACTAATTCGACATCTGTAAAAAAAAAAAAAGTTTTATATTTAAGTAATGCAAATTAGGAAAAAAAAACTAACCAGAATGATGAGTGCAATGATAGACCACTATTTTCATGAAGCAACGTTACCCAGCATCTATGTCTGCATGTGATGTGTGAGGCGCTATCAAGCCAGCTGGCCATTTCAGTGTCCAATCACTACATGACTTTCTAATTTTTGGGAGCATCCCAACACTCTCCAAAGCAGAATATCTCCTCAAAAACAATCAGTTCCTTGCAGCCTTAGTACTAGGATTAGAATCAAGCCTGCACCCTTGTGCTTGGGCCTGATCACAATGAGACACAGGATGGCCACCTTAGGTTTAATATCCCTTGTGCTCTCTTTGATTATACTAACACATGTGGACTTTGCTGGTCATATGGAACCAATTTTGTTTGACTGATATAAAGCATGTAGCATAAAATCATCATTAAATTCTGTGGGGGGTGGTTGTCTAGGTGTGTGCAGATGAGTGAGAGCATGGGTTTGAATGTGCTGATTGTGCTAGAAAGCATGATAGTGTTTTTATCCTATAGTGCCACCGAGTGGTGGGCAGGTCATATAGTCCCGCGAGTTCCAACAAAAAATGTAATAAAATACCCATAATGCAATACAAGTGAAATATCATCAATTTTATTTGAAAAAAGAGAAGAATAAAATACGAAATATGTCATTTTCAGGCAATTACATGGAAGAAAACCAAATTTTTATAGTGCTCCCTAGTGGCCTTCAGGTCATATAGACGTGAATACCACACCTTGGAAATGAATTATCCCAATTTTTGAGAACCTGCACTTCTAATTTTATAATTGACCTATGGCTAAGCCCCCGCCCTCAAACGCAAATGGGCCAATCACAGTGCGTATACCTATTCTCATACACTCGGACATTTTATGCTTGGATATCCCTGAAATCCATTAGAGAAAGTCAGTTTTGCTCGGTTTTATGAGCTTTTTCTGATGGGTTGCGCTGTCCGTGAGTATGGCCGCACCGACAAGAGCTCCGAGTCAACCCATAAAATTGTGTGGATTTACCTTTTTTACTCACTCTTTTTGCAAACTCACACTAGGATCGTCAGCCAGTTTGGCTTTTAAACCATCTTTCGACATTACGGATGCCATTCTCCCCTGGGTCTTTTGTTTACCTGCACAATGTTGGAGGAAAACAAAGAGAGTTCTACGCAGAAACTGGCAAAGAAACAACAAACCTCCTCTGCCCACTAGCATTATGCTAGTGAATGCACAGTCCCAGGCGACGAATTGCGCGCCCGAATTAAACACGAAAGGAACTTTAGGAACTGTTGTGTTCTGGCATTCACTGAGACGTGGCTGGAGCCCAGGGTGCCCAACTGTGCCATTACACCGGCGAGTTTCTCCGTCTACCGGCAAGACCGAATGAAAGACTCAGGAAAGTCAAGGGGAGGGGGTGTGTGCTTTGTGGTTAACTCTTTGTGGACCACAGATGTCTGTATCTTAGCAACACACTGGGTAAAATCAGAGGTGAAATTTTTTGTCAATCATTACATACCTTGCCACAGTTTCCCGAAGAGAATCAGATCAGATAATACCACACACTTCAAAAACAAGGATTTAGAGGAGGTTGAAAAAGCATAGGGTCTGAAACATGCATTTGGCACAGTGTAGCCTCCACAATCACAGGGCAAGGTAGAGAGGATGAACAGGAACCTCAAGGATAAATTGGCAAAGGTGTGTTCAGACCAAATTGTCATGGGTAGATGCTCTACCCATTGCATTCATGAACATCAGAAGCAATGTGAACAGAACCACAGGATTCACACCATTTGAGTTGTCAAGATGACAACAGTTCCCTGGACCAGGTGCAGGGACAGTGCAACCTGAGTGGAGACACGTGTTGGATTACAAACCTTACTTTGAACAACTAACGGCTCTCATTTCAGCCTTCTCTACACAGGTACAGAGCGAAAGGGGGACCACAATCACGGCAACACCTCACATGGCCGGTTGGGTGTTGCTTAAAGTCATCAAACGAAAATGGTCTGAACCCAGATGGACAGGACCGTATGTGGTGGAACGCATCTCACGTGCGGTCAGGTTAAAAGGGAAAGGAGACACATGGTATCACGGGCGTAAGTGCACGCCAGCTGATCCTCCATCCAGATCATTGACAGAGATCATAGAGACACTGAGAAAAGCAGAAAAGAACCCTGAATAAATGAGTAAGAAATTTGAAAATCAATTTGAAGTATCAACTCACGCAGGGTCGTGGATGATGATTGGTCTGGGTCATAGTTGTAGTGTTGCCAGTCTCCCAACTAAGACACTGCAAGAGGTTCTTCCACTGTGAGTGTTTAATCTGACATGGTGACCATCAGGAAAGACAAAAACATCATGTAGTCCGATTCTGGCATAATACGAATGCTTAATAATTAACAACTGCTGCATCCACATCCACAATGTTTAATGTCCATTTAACAGTGCTGACCATGAACTGTGAGATAACAGGTCACCTGATTCTAAGATCAGTTTGTGCTGCTGTTGCTAAAACATGGGTGATCATACAGCACACTGTTTGCAGACACGTTTATCACCCTTATCACAGCACCGTCAGTAAGACACAATGTATGACAGATAATTACAACACGGTATTTTGCCTCAGACTTTTACACCATTGTCCTGAGGACACAGACTCTGTGTGAAATTAGTACCTATCTGTCAGTGTGTTGCTACGATCTCCACTGTGTCTTTGTACAGAGCTTACAGAGCTGGCCTGAAATTCTCTCCAGTCCTATCTCCATATGGCTTGTTTCCACCTGAGTGTCAGACTGCTGCTCCTCTGTTACACCTCCGGCACTGCTGTTAAAATGTGCAGTAAATACCCTGTATGTGCTTGCCCCTCGCTATGCTGCAGAACCTGATTTCCAATTACTTGAAGATAATAGAACATAACTGAGGTTCCCATGGTCACATGAGTGCCTGGAAGAAATGTGAAAAAAAGCTCCCAAAGTGGAGAAAGTCCTAACTACGCTGAAAAAGATTTATGAATTGTTTTTCAACCACCATGCTATGAGATAATAATGTAACGTTATGAGACGGAGTTGTTTTTGAGGTAAATTCATGCAAAACTGCTGATGCGCGTTCCAGTCCGGGGCATTTTTTCAGCAAGCAGTCTCTGCATTTACCTCGAAAACAACTCTGTCTCGTATCATTCCGTTATTATCTCATAGAGTGGTGAATGTGCAGGTCACCACTTGTCCACGAGAGCGTTTTGGAGTTGTTGGATTGTGTGTTTGATGAGTTTGATGAGGGAGAAAAAATCACGGCTCTGCCCCGCGAATCTCAAAACAACATGCACTGATAATTAAAGGTAATGAACCTACCCCTGTGACTATAGGGATTATGGAAATGGGCGAATTTGCCAAAACTGTCCCTTTAAGACCTGTGTGAACAACCTCCATCAGCATTTTAATGGTCAGGGAATTTTTATTAAAAGATCAAACTATGTGACAGTGTAAGGGCAGACTATCAGGAACGGATCAGGCTGACAAAACAAAGGAGTCAGGGATCAGGCAGGCTTGATAGTCATTTATTCAAGAGGAATAAAACAGTCGACAGAAGACAGAAAACTAAACTAAACCAAACATCAGACACTTGACACACTAACTGGTCCTGACACAGAGGATGCTGTGATGATGCTGTGTAAAGGCCTTTGAGGCTAACTGTAAAAATGGGCTATACAAATAAACCTCTCTTATCTTCTCTAGCCTTTTACTTGATCTTGAAAATGGTGAGCCTGCATCAGTGCATGAAAAGTGTCTTCTAACATGTGTATTATTGTTTATTTATGATGGAGAAAGTGTTAACAACTAAATTAATAACCTAATTATAAATCGGTTCTAAATTCTAAGATCCATTATGGTATAAAAAAGGTTTATTTTGTATTTATTTCACTGCAGAACGTTGTTATGTTATAGACTGGATGTGTTTGTCCTTTCTTCTTCTTCTCTGATAACTGACTGAAACAAACTTTTCAGTAGAAAGGTTTGACTTCCCCCCTGAGTCATCTGCTTCTGTTTCCTCTTAATCTCAGACTTCAGACTTGATTGTGCTGATCCCATTATCAGCCAAATTACTCATGGCATGGAGACATTATCAGTTTCCGATCTGTAGAAATTATAGATTTAACAAACCAGATATTACCCCTACCCCCCACCTAATTGCAAAACAAGACATCCAGGGACAGAGATAGGAACAGCTTGGGGCTAAATGCTCCATGTTGTGTTAAGGTTCTTATCTCCACTCTCATCAGTTTGTTTGGTCCAGAGGCAGGATTAAACCTGCCATGTTGCCCCAGGGCAAAAATGAGCCATGGGCCCCTCTCGCACCCCTGTCGCACCCCCATCCCTCCCACTTCTCTGCTATTGTTTTCGACTACAAGTCATTGCAGCTATGTTGTTGGCTCAGTGTGGATGAAGTCATTTGGTAAAACACAGTGAGGAATATAAAAATCATGTAAATATAATTAATCTTGTGCAAGTTCTGGGCCTGATTACACTGAACACAGAGCAGTAACTGTGACGGGTCCAACAGGTGAAGACTTATCACATTAACGGAAGTTCAGCTATTGTACTCAACTATTGTGGGGGTGAAATGAAAGGTGATTTCCATGTTGCAACGGTAAATGACTGTACTTCCCATAATTGTACAATTGAGTGTGGGTAATTCGTTGGAAGAATTGTGGTCACTTGTTGACCAGTGGAAAGACGTGTACAAGGAGAGTCATCTGGCGTTAAAAGAGAAGTATTCATGAGGTTTTCATTTTCAATTCTCTCTCTGTCTCTCTCTCTCTCTCTCTCTCTCTCTCTCTCCCTTTGTCTATATATATATATATATAACCAGACACATAACTTATAGACCAAAAGTTTAGCAGGTTTTTACCAGTCCTCCTCCTCTCCAGAACAAACAGACCAGCAGAAATACCTCATAACAGCTTCACGTTAAAAATCTGAGATTCTCCGACTCTCCTCAGGTTGTTTCAGATCCAGACATCCGATGACACAAAGTTTTTTCTCTTTTAATTTTACATAATTCACCCTTCTACAGGCAATTTGGGCTTCAGTATCTGTCCCAAGGACCCTTAGACCTGCTGACTGGAGGAGACAGAGGTGAACGCCTCCACCTCTTGAAATTGATTTTGATCTAGTTTAGGTTTATTATGTGGATTGAAGTTATATAAACAAGATTTCTCTGGTTTGAGAATCAATGGCAACAGAAAACAACCCTGTAACACATAGAACTCATGTCTGGATGTTCTCATTTTAATGTAAAAAGTTACAGTTAAAGGGTCAAAAGACTTCATTGTTTAAAACAGCAGTTTGTGAAGGAATGCATCACTTGAAATCAAATGATTTAAAACTTGTTCAACAGGCTTCTCTCTGTCCCTAAACCCACAGTAGACATGGGGACAGGAACAGGAGAAAAAAACATGTTTAAAGGATAAAGCTCATTTATTTCGTAAGGGACTACTTTAGAGGTGGATTAATTGGTGGTAATTAGTGAGTATTTGGGGCAGTGGCACAGTGTTTGGGAGACTGACTCACAAGAAAGAACAGTGTGTGTGTTCATGATAATATCAGATGCACAATGTGGCTGTGCTGTGGATTTTACACACTTCACAATCACAGAACCCACAATCAACCAGGAATGACCGGAATGCATCCAAGAAATGTCTGTGTCCTGGACAGAACACCTGGGCACATGTGTTTGATCACAAGTATCACATGGTACCACATGTGGCAACACGCAAAAAACTGCAGATTCTCAAAGTTACACCACTACATTTTTAACAAGTGTAGTAATGTGAGTATTTACAATGCGAGCAACAACCCATGTACATGGATTGCCCTTTGGGGACGATAATACGATACAAATGTGATATCACCATGTTTTCATATGTTAAATTTGACACGTTCAAAAATCACATGTACGTGTGATTTAAATGTAGAAAAAATCTGCAGGTGACCTGTGAACTGCAGCAGACAAACGTGTCTGATTAATGTTTGATGAAAAACTAGTATCCAGCTCTTTCAGGAGTGTACTGGACCTTTAAAAAAATGGAACCATGTATTTTAAAGGTTAAAGATCTTAGAAGGAAGCAGAGGAGCTACAGAGGAGGGACATCTCAGACCAACACCCTGCTGTTTCTGTGCTTTTCCTGAGATTTGGAGATAACAGAATAAAAAACACAACACCAGCCTTGTCCTTCACAAGGAACCTGTTTTATCCTAACCATTCCTGTAATCCCAGTGGTAGCCTTCACCCATTGAGTCAGTATGTCATCACCTTGACAAGAATATTGAGGTGTGTTAAGGCATGTATGTGTAGTGGATTTGTGCCAACTAGATGAACCCTAGAAGCTTTTGTAACATTTAATAGCTTCTGTTCCTCACAACACACACACAGACACACACACACACATACGTCAAGTGTAAAACAGACAAAAGAGAGACATGGGAAGGGGTGAGCTGAGACCTGGCAGCAGGTGAGGTGGCTTTGAAAAGAGGTGTGATTAATGCTGTGTCATGGTTACATGCACCAAGGAGCTAGACACCTCAGCCGGTTTTTAGAGCGGAGGCAGAGCTCAAGATAAAAGGGAAGTGACTGAAGCAGATGGAGGGAGGGACTGAAGAGAACCACACTGGTTGAAGCAGCAATATGCACAAGAGTGAAGGACGTAGAGGAACAGGACACAAAAAAAGTTTGGTGTAGTCAGAGAGGTACGGAGCAGGGCTGTACAGAGGGAGGGAGCAGAGAGCAGAGGGTAAATGACAACCAGAGAGAGAGAGGGAGGAGGACTTCTACTACTACTTTTGTAACTTTACATATCAGAGAGTGGGTGAAGGCTGGACTACTACAGTCCATCACAGTAAATAAAGTGAGTGTATGTGTGTTAGACAGTGTTTTAAAAGATGAC
>OMNW01034480.1:6578-79613 GCA_900303245.1 Selene dorsalis | reverse complement strand
CCAAAAACAAAATGGAAAAGGAACAATTTACCATTTTTGCTGGTGACAAGAAGATATGCTGTCACACCGGTCACGTATGTCAGGTTGTGTTTTTTTGTCCTGTCTCTGTTTGTTTTGTGACTTCCT
Organism: Selene dorsalis; assembly: GCA_900303245.1. Taxonomy (NCBI): domain Eukaryota; kingdom Metazoa; phylum Chordata; class Actinopteri; order Carangiformes; family Carangidae; genus Selene; species Selene dorsalis. The sequence continues at coordinate 79,487 of OMNW01034480.1, read as the reverse complement.
GTTTTATTTTGGTATTACCTCTCCTCTCGTTTCAGGTGCCTTGCCCTTCCTCACGTGTCACCAGTCTGATTGTCTTCCCTGATTCCTGATTGTGTCCACCTGTTCCCCATTTCCCTCCATGTGTGCTTATAGTCTGCGTCTCCCTTTGTCCTGTGCGAGTGTGTCTTGTCTGTCGTTGCGACCACTAGCCTCACAGTCATTGTCAGTTGAAACAGTTTAGCTATTCCTCGAATCGAGTGATTTTTGTTTGGCATTTTGCCCTTTTGTCAGTTTATAGATTTAGGTTTTGGTTAGAACGTTTTTCCTCTGAAAAGAGTGATTTTTGTTTGACTTTGTGCCGATCTAGTTAGTTAGAGCTCCTTAGTTTAGTTTAGCCTTTACTGTGCTTATCCCTCAATTGAAGCGTTTTTTGTTCGTTGTTTTCTTGCTAATAAAGCCCGTCTCCTTGATCCTGAGCTCTGCGTCCGAGTCCTCCCTTTGAGCCCCAGCGTGATAGTTATGCCCATTGTAAAATTTGTATGTGTACTAATGTCAAAAATATCTATATGATGAATTTTTGTATTGTATATCATGCTTTGACCATATATGCATATATCAATGCACATTACTGGTCAGAAATTTTTGGATCCCCCCAATTTTTCCAGTTGTTTATTGAAAAGGATGCAGTTTAATGTCTCATTGTACTCTGAATGAAATGAAAGCATAGAACAAATGAACAACTGAAGTTAAAAAGAAATCATGGAATCAATTTACAAACCAAAATGTATTCTAAACTTTTGACTCAAACACACTGGTGGCATTCTTTCTACAATGGAAATCAAATATTCTTCAGAATTCTTCCCAACTCTGTTGCAGAAGTTCCTAAAATTGTGTGGCACTTGTAGGTTGCTTTGCTTTCACTCTTTTGTGCAGTTTATCCCAAACCAGCTTGGTGGGGATTAGGTTTGGAGACTATGCTGGCCACTCTCTGTTTTCAACCTTACTATCTCGCTCTTTTTTCCTAAGGTAGTTCTGGCACAGTTTGGACCTATATTTTTAAACCAAGAGTATGGCACTGCAGAAAGATGTGATAGTCATTTTAGTTCAGGTTGCCTTTCACTCTGTACTCTGCACATCACTGACCTTGGATCCAGCTAAACAGCCCCAGACCAACCTCCATGTTTGACAGTTGATGTCACATGCTGCGGAACCATCCTTTCGCCTACTCGACAGTGCACAAATATCCTGCGTTATGAACCGAATATTTCAAATTTTGATTCATCAGTCCATAACACCTTCTTCCAGTCCTCACTAGTCCACTGGTGGTGTTTCACTTGAACTGCTTGAAGAATAGAAAAATTGGGATGTTCTAAAACTTGGTAGTGTATATTTTTAGAGTTTATATTTATTTCATTTACCTTTCAACATAAGAGCAGTCCAAACCCTGGAGCATTTTAAATCACTTTTAAATCCCTACATTTTCTTGCTGGCTTTCAGATCAAGTTGAGACAGACACCTTATTATTAGTATACCTTTTATTTGCATTTTACCTTATTTCAGTGGTGATGTTTTTATTGTCTTAACTATTATTGTTGATTTTTGTTGGTAATTTCTGTACATATACATATATCCTCTAGATATATGTATTGTGCAATATATTGTCAGTATTGCATGTAGTTATTATTTTGAGATGTCTCCAGTTTGGACATGAATATGCCTGACAGGAAGTTCAGTGAATCAGGGCCATGAATTAATTATAGTGTGATGTAATTAACAAAATATTTGACTCTTGACCAGTGTTTAAGACTGTGATTTAAAAGTCCACGATGATTTACGATGAACCAAGCTACTGTGTTTTTTTCATCAGAACCATCAGGAGTTTGATTAGGTCATTCTATTTGAGCTACTGCCTTGTCCTTTTAAAAAGGGGTCAACTCCAATATTATGTATAAGCAACAATCTACAAACACAGCGAACATGAATCAACCTCAAGGGGCACAACACTTTATTTGCAGCCTTTATAAAAAAAAAAAAAAAAGAGCCCGCAAGGTTTCTCAGAAAGCCTCTGTCACTTCTAATCACTGCCGTATTGTGCAGGCAGGGAGGAAATTTGTGAGATTTTATGCATAGTCAGTTCCAATGATCATCCTCCCCATTGTCGCTGTCCGTGGTGCTGAAATGACAGCATTATTATTGTCTCTTTGAGCACAGTGGCAACATGGCCTTGTTCCCCCTGGCCTGATGAAATAGGAGCTACAAGAAAGGACCGGCAGTGGCGGCAATGATTGCTCTCTCTCTCTCTTTCTATCTTTGACCCTCTCTTTCTCTCTCTCTCTCTCTCTCTCTTTCCCTCTCGTCCTGTAGGCACAGTTATCTCTGATAGTTTCCTTTCATGCATACACTGATCTGGGAAAATGCCTTCCACAGAATCTTAAATTTCAATGCAGCTAATCAAAGACAAACACGTTGCAGTGTACGCAGATTAAAAAGCAAACACTACAAAGACATGGCTAACAGGAAAATTGATATATACTTAAAAAACACACTCAAATATTATCTTACTCAATCTCTGAATCACAGGACTGCGTTTTTTTCATGGCCGACAGAGTAATTATATAGTTATTTTATTTAAAAGATCATCAGCCTGTTTATCACCTTTTTATGCTCTGTCATAATAATTATTAGCAGGTCATCAAGCTTGTGGTTGTGTTGTGGAAAGACACAAGGCAGAATTCATTAACTGACCTCAAATCAATTAGTGCTGCAGCTATCGATTATTTATGTAATTATTGTTCTATCAATTATTTCATTGATTACTCGAGTAATCTAATACAATGTTTTGCCTTATTAAATTGCTATATAAAAGGACATGTTTGCAAATGTACAATCAATAATTGTGATGTACTGACATGCATACTAAATATAATATCTGTATATATGTGTGCATCTTAAACTCCAATCTCTAATCTTATCAACCACCTGATATTTTGATATCTATTTTGATGCCATCAGTGGTGTCAGTGAGTGAGTGAGAGGATTGCCTGTATAAAAAGAGTGTATGTTCTTTTGTGACACAACAAAAGACGTTCTTAACCAGTCATTACAAATAAGTAATCACTGCACGTTCTCACCAGTGTTCACCTTGATTAGCGAACACATTAAATGCCCATGTTTACATTACGTTATGTTGCCTTACATTGTGTCAGCTCAGTGGACTTGACTGGATGCTTTCGGTTTCACTGCTGCATCACTGAGGACGAGCTGTTATGGGATGAAACTTCAGTTTCACAGTGAACGCAACTTGAAATGGTCCTACAGCTTTGATATCATCTCTCTTGATCACTCCGCTGAAGTCTTAACAATGCTGTGTGTCAGTGATAAAAGTCCATGTGAAACACAAGAGGTGTATGACGTATACTGCGAGAGTATTTAATTAAACCTAAAATCAATTAACACGTATGACTTTTCAAAGAGGATTTTTTTGGTTTAGGACTCTCGGTTGGGAAAGGGAAGAAATAAACATGGATGTATAGTTTTACACTAATTTCTGATGTCATGTAATAGGCAACAGTATAATAATAATCACTAAAAGAAATAATAATTGGCACTCATATAAGCCACCTTTAAAATAATATCAGCAAATGAATACCAGCTAGTAGCTCTGTTTGGGTTTACACCAAATGCTGGAAAAAATGGATTAGCCACTAAATGTTCTATCATGTTCTCCAGGAAGCTGCTTGCTGTATTTCTTTATTTGCTGGTGCAGGACAGATAGCAAACATTTAGTACAGAGCTTGACTCTAGCAGTCGCTGGTGAGGCTGCTGATCAAAGCAGGGAGAGTGAACCAAAGCTGTAAGATTGTGGGTGGTTTAGCTGTCTTCTTTTCTTCCACCTTTACTGATGCATTATCATTTTTGGACACATTACCAGTGTGTAGAGTATTCGCTGCAGGCTCAACCTGATGTGCATGCCTCCCCGTGCACATGCACTGGCTGTACTAGGGGTCAGAAACTCCCCAGAGCACATGGTTGCATATTTAGGACATGCTCTCAGTTTTTCTTGTCTCTGTCAAAACAATAATCAGGTGGCCATATGAACAGTGAAAACAAATATTTCCTGTTCTCTTCCTCATTACTGGCCTTAAAAAGATCAGTGAGAGATGCAAGAAAAATCCACCGCCCTAATTTGGGGCAAAAATACATTGAGAAGTTTATCTGAAGCTGATATGAACCTGGGACAGTGGTGCAAAATCTGTGTTTGAACCATCCAGTCTTTATCTGTGGTGTCTGCCTGTTCACATTGTGCCTATGGGGTTTTAGGGTTTCCCTTCTGGCTCTGGTTTCTCTTACAGTTCAAAGACATGCAGGTTAGGTTAATTTGTGAATCTAAAGCACGATGATTATAGGTCATCCTTGTAATATGACAGCTGAGATTGGTTGCCCTCCGGGGACACCTGAGAGGACAAGTGACCTATGAAAGATGTGAACCTATCCTTTAGCAGTTAGGTTTTTTTCTTCCTCTTCTTCTTCTTTTTAATAACCAAACTCTAGTGGCTATTATACTGGACAGACTTATGGGATACTGTCTAATTACCCAATATAAATGATCTTACCTGGAAAATACAGCTGAAATGACAGGTGTGTAAATGACTAAGGGCAGCAAAACATGTGCATATGATGATCCGTCATGCCGTGGTTGTTTAAGAAAAACCACTGAAGAAGCAATATATTTTACTTTCCATGAAATCTGGACACGCCACTTACTGTCAGTCCCATGACACATGATAACAGCAGTATAACAAAGTGACATTACAGACTACATATACATTTAGTGCTTATTGAGGTTTATAAGGTTTATATTATATGTTATATGGTATATGTTCCCTGCTGAACATATTTTAAAACTTAGATCAAGCTGTAATTATATTTCATTCCTGAACTGCAAAAAGCCACTCAGTCTTCATTGGGTGTGTAACTCTTCTCTCCAAAAGCATCAGCATCTTTCTTCTCATATCTCTGGATCTTGTAGAGCTGCTTTCATAAATGAGGCTTGAGACTTGTTAATGAGATCTATGGGCTATGCTCTGGTGACTACAACAATAATTGCCTCTACACCAGGGCAGATCCTGTTGCTTTGCTTTTTGTCGGCTGGCAGGCATCAGCGGTGCCACCCACGCACACCTGAAGGAATTCAAGATCTTCATTAAAATGAGGAGAGGGCTCCTGTTTCTTACATCACTGCCTCCTATCCTCCCTGCAACTTCTCTCCCCATCACTGGCAACAGGTTTATGTGAATATATCCATTAAATTGGATTCCTGGCCTGCAGGGAGTGACAAGCGGAAAGACGTGTTTGAACCGGGAAAAGAAGGATGATGTGCATTTTGGGGGTGACGGGAAAACAGTCCCTGTCATAATAACAAGGCTATTTTGTGTGCTTAGGCCCCAATTTCCACAGTCCAAACCACTGATGTGTTTCAGACACAGTCAATTTGGGGGATGGCTGATCACAATGAAATAGCTGTGAGAGCTGGCCAGTTTGGAGAGAAATTTTTCCCCAGAGTAATTTGTTTGCAAACTAAGAAAACAATTATTTGTACAGAAATGTATTTAGCATGTGTCACTCCCTTCTCATCCCTTGTGTCCTTCCAACTTTTTAACTGCTTTCATTATCTCTCTGTAGCTACACAGTCACTTTCTGTCTCCGCCTTGCTGCTCATGCTTTTACTCCACGAACCAGCAGCTGAGTAGAAACCCGTCCAGATCGAGCGTTATGGCAGCAGCTAAGTCCATCCAAGAATGACTCATTTCCCCATGCTTCCCCATGCTTCCCATGCCAGTGTCACATGCTCCACAGTCAGCGATTTGTAGTAACCATATTCCAGTCATATTATTCACCTCATGCTTCCCTGGACTTGAGCAGATGAGGTCCCTCCAGTCTATTAGCTTCCAATTAAAATGGATCACAAAATGGTTTGAATGTTCATTTAACGACTGTTTTGGCAGGAGGCCATGAAGTTGTCGGCTCAACGGGGGAGAAAAAAAGAGACGAGACGAATCTGACTTGTGTTTCCCTAATTGGACTTGCAAGTTTGCAGGTCAAGTGTCAAACTTGTACTCATTTTTACAAAGATAGTGACACAAACATGAGCTTTTTGGAGGGCAAATACTCCATGTTAGCAATATTACAATCATTAACAACAGAGAATGACTGACCTTCTAGAATTTTGCAGAAAACCTCTTTTTAACAGTGGAATATTATTAAATAATGGGCCAAAAACTTAATTGATTTATTCATTTATTTATTTGGCTTGTCTTTCTTGCTAGCAAAGATAACATAATGCTGCATGAAGGAACTGTGGGATGTACTCTGATGAACTATTTCTTAGCTGGACCAACTAGCCAGGTTTGCATGCATTTTTTTTCATTCTGATTCAAATCATTGTGAATGAAGATTCCATGAAGATTGTCAACTTTTATTCTAGTACCTTTTTAACATGGTGCAATGGGGTCAGTTTCTATCTAAGGCAAGTGATGGCTAGTCTGCTATCTGGACTGAAACAGCCAAGCTCACACATAATGTCACACTATTGACTGTACACATCCAGATGCACTTTCTATAGCTCTCCCCTGGTCACCATGCAGCTTCAAGATACTATCCACCCCACTGTAGTTATATCTTATGATACAGCTTTGCCCTTGAGTGATTTAACAGGCACAGTGGTGCTGAAGGTATCACAGAATCGTTGCTGCCCTGTTGCCTTGTATTCATACAGTATGGACCAGAGTGGTAGCTGTCATTTTTTTTTACAATCCTCTACCTAACTGTGACTCAGAATGGTGAATGAAGCTGCTTTACAAGGCTAATAAATAAGAGCATTTATGGCACAAATCAGACTTCATGCACACATGATCTGAGCTGCTTGCTAAACTGCAGCCTTCAGACTTGCCTGGCAACTGTGTCTTCATGACTGCACCTAGGTACAGTCATGCTCTGAACTAAATGCTAATCAGTTTGTTCAGCTTGTTACCATGCACACAATAAAAACTTAAAAGCTACAATGAGTTTATAGTTTGACATTAACAGTGGTCCCATGATTATGCGTAATAGGTGTTGGGTAGTAGGAGAGGAAAAAAACGATTGAGAGTTATCTCCTGGCTCCATTGTAGCATCATGCCCTCTATAACTCTTTTAAGTGCGCGCACCCACACACTCATAACACAGCAAAACAAATGTAAAGACATCTCTGGGCAACAAATTAAATCAAAGGCAACTGGACTTGTATTTGTCTAGGAAGATGTCAAATACAAGTCCAGTTGCCTTCGATTCAATTTGTTGCCCAGAGATAACGATGACCTGGATGAATAAGAATATCCACGGACAAATGCAAACCAGAAGTACTATAAGAATTGATGCAGTATGGTTTTCTGAAATGTACCTGCAAAGCTCCAGAGTCTCTAAACTGCGAATTACAGTACAGCACATAACTATACTACTCTGAAAGCAGATTCCTACAGTATTTGCAGCATTTTATTATGATTTACTATATAGAGAGCTGCAGCAGAGAGATAAATTGTCGCTGCTAGTAATGAGACAGAAAGTATGTGCATATGAGGAATATGCAGTGTCACTTTGTTCATACTCTTACTGGCCCGGTGGAAGAGATGTGACAAAGTGAAATAGCAACCAATTTAAAGGTTCACTGGTCAGGATTTGTCATGTAAAATACACCCATATTACTGAAAGGGGAAAAGTGCATTGTATCACTGAAGGGGTTTGCCCACTTGGACCAAATTAAATTCTGGTGTTAGCGAATGGACACAGGAGGATCAGCAACCCTTTGATAAACATGAGCAAGCTGTCTACAGTTTACTGATGTGTAGCTGCAGCCAGTAGTGGTCCAGTGTCTTGCTCAGCAGGACCTCAGCAGGGCAGATGTTTACACAAAAATTTCCTGGAGGCTTCTAGCTGGTGGAGAACTTTGATCCAGTTATGCCGAGTTAAAGTGCCAAATGTCTGGAGCTGTCTGTGTGATTTGAGAGCATCTGTGTTTGTTTATGCACACACTAAATAACTGTCCTATTTATACTATGATTAGGTCTAATCACTTCTATACATGGAGGCATCTCCATCTGTACATCATTTGCTTTATTTTCTTGACAAACTTTTGTCTTGTCATGCTCAAACTTTTCTAGGTGAAAGGAAAAGTACCAAAGGAAGTGCAGTGTGGGCTGTTTCATTTTTTGGATGAACCAATTATCTTTTGACTCAGCAGGTCATTAATGTAATTAATGTCCTTTAACAGTCTGAGACACTTTTGCTTTGTGACCCTCTCGAACTTCAAGTAGTCTAAATTTGGCTGTAAATGGCAGCACATGGTCATCAATGATGCTCATATACTGTACCCTCAAGGTTGAGTCATTTAAACCATGAAAGGTATTAAATGGGGAAAACTATGCCAAGAAAACATTCTGTGGACTGCTCACAGAAGAAAAGACTGCATGAAACTCAAGAGGAATGAGGCAGACATCTACTCTCTTCAGGAAACTGTATGAGTTCAGCAGCTGAAGTCTAATAATGCCAAACTGCTGGAAGAACAAGCATTTCATGGTCTGTGGCTGGAGAAGAACAACAGGATCACAGACACCTAGAAGGGGGAGACAAGGGCCGTTAACGTTGCACCTAACAAAAGTTTAATGGCCTTGGATGCACTGGTGGTTCATAAAGCATATGAGAAATGAGAACCATGGAAAAGGATGATCTGCTCACTAATGAAAATAAAGCTCTTGAAGCAGAGCATGCGGATATATCAGCCAAACTGGGGAGAAAAAAGCAGCTGAGATCATCTAGAACAAGGCAGAGAGTCAGGAAAACAACAACACTCTTTAAGATCAGCAAAAACGTGAGCTGGCTGCAAAGGAGCTAAAAACAGAAGAGAGGGCACAGGAGCTATGGAAGGAGGGAGGTGTGAGAAGAGCAGTGGCCCAGCAACATCAGCTGCATAGAGAAGAATATCACACAGAGGAACACAGAGCTCCAGGTAGATCAGCTCAGCTGATCAATGTGACTAATAGCTCATTGGATAAATAACTAAATTTGTTCAGATTTTTCAAGAGAAGGCAAGGAAGGAAGGAGGAAGAAAAAAGACTCAGGGGGAAAAGCAGAGAAGTGCAGGAATAAAGAATATCTAAAATGAAAATAATACATTTGGACGTAAACACTGCCTCCTCAACTTCCCACAACAGAAACATAAAAAGAGAAAAGTCTTCCAAAAATAAACAAATTGTGAAATTAAATAAAATCCTATGCATGTTTATTCAACTATTTGAATAAGTTTAACATAAATATCCAGGTGCCATTTAGTTGAATCAATGACCCCAGCTCAGAAAATATGTAAATATGCTAAGTACTGTCACAAATTGCAAGATTCTTATATGAATATGAATACGAATTACTTTATTAATCCCAAAGGGAAATTCATTTGTCTGTCAGCTCATCTATTTGCAAAAGAATTAAAAAGCCTGATGGCTGTGGGTATAAAAGATCTTCTGTATCTCTCTGTCCTGGTACGAAGAGAGAGGAGCTGTAGCTGTCCACCACTGCTGCTTCTTTGATCCATCAAGGTGTTATGAAGTGGATGATCCGTGTTGTTCAGAATGGCCTCTATCATCCTCATTGTGTATCTCTCCACCACTTCCCCCAGAGAGTCCATCTTTACTCCAATCACAGAGCCAGCCTTCTTAACAAGCTTATCCAACCTCATTGCCTGCTTTTTTCCCAAACTTCCTCCCCAACAGACTGATAGCAAGTGCAATAAAGAAAATTACAGACCATATTAAGAAATAAACTTGCAAACTTGGAGGAGAAAAAGCTGAATGTAAAGCTGAATGTAAGAATGTAAAATGTAAACAGTTCCCTGGACACCACTTCAACAGGTGACTCACCTGTTGCTGTTGCTCATCTCAGGCCTTGGGCCTTGAAGCCTGGAGTCCTGGCTAGAAGCTGAGTGCAAACCCTTGAGCTACCAGGTGGTTTCAAAAAGGCTTAACCCAAATTAGGCACAGATGAACAAAAGCACATGGGGAAAATGGCAAAAGTTCATAAATCATACATAGCCCAACAAAAACACTCAATTCCACAATAGTCCGTAAAAGGTAACAATGGTGATGGCTCAGACTAGATGAGGATGTGCATCAGTGAGTTCACTTACTTGTGAGAGTTACTAGAAGCCACCAAAGGGTGTGATGGAGTTAATTACTGACGGCTTATGCAGAAAAACATACTGAATGTATCATGAGATGTCTGATGTGTGTTATTATGATAGAGTCTCTATCGTGAATACATAGCAGAGACAATTTGCAAAAACTTTATTCCACTTCCACTATTCCAGTGGTTCTCAGACTTTTTCAATCATTCCCCACCTTGGACAAAGGAGAATTGTCAAGGGTGAGTGTATATACGGTGCTTAGTGTTTATATCCAACATATGACTGTTTACAAGTTCAACATCTAGTTTGTCCAAAATAAAGTTTGTGAAGTGTCTGAGAAAAGTTTTCCCCATTGGACAACACAGACATCTATCTATCTATCTGGAGCTGCTGACAGATGTGCTGACAGCTGACAGTGACAGTTTCCTCATCACTAAACCTGTGCCACCGTCCGATCCTCCCTCACTCACGGGACAATGTCGAGGGTCTTGAGAGAAACACCAAGCCTTGGTGGCCACAGTGGTCTAAGTCAGATTGTTGCGCCCCACCTGTCATGTTGCTATTCCCCACCAGTGGGGTGCACCCCACACTTTGAGAATCACTGCACTTATTCAAACTTTACTTCTTCTTCATGCTCCTGGACAGAAAAAAAACAATTGAATTGTGTCCCCATGCACAGTCATACGACTGTCTGACCTTTCTCTGTGTTGGACAGTGCAAAGTTTCAACCCAGGTGTTTTCAATTGGAGCAAATATTTTGGATTTGTACATGCACAGACATGCAGCACACCGCCATATCTTACTACATAGGATGACTTTTAACAATTGTAGTTGATGTAATTTCACAGTCCTGCTATGATATTCGGCATTAGATCCATGCTAAATGTTGGTAGTTGCTCATAAAGGTCTATTTTGCATTAATTTGCATTACATCACCATGATATACAGGAGCATAGTGTGGGCATGCAAATATCATAAATATGCCCTCCCAGTGACACTATCTGCGTTTAAATTACTCACTGAGGTCAGGCATCTGTCTATTCTGACAATAAATAATGGGTAAATAAAGCTGAGCAACTCATATTGTAATGACACCGAATCCCACTTCCAGAGGTTTGTGGACACGCATGGGTAACAGAGTATAGAGAGCAGAGAGGCTTGTAGAGTGACTCCAGTCACCTAGCAGTGGTATGGCATAATAAATTCTGCTTGTCATCGGTCTGCCCCTGGTTACTGAGCTAACCTGACTAGCTCTGCAATTAGTTTAATCACTGCAGCTGAGACCACAGCCAGCCAGCAAAGAAGAAGAAGAGGAAGACATAGTGGAAGTCGGTCTGTGACGTCCCAGAAAGAGAATAAAAAAGGGAGAGAGCGATAGAGAGGATGAGAGAGAAAGAGAGCAGTTTGTCCCTAAATAAATGAAATGAAAATGAAGACATCTAAAATTGAAATTTCAACTCAAGTTTGTTTTGGTGTGTATTGTAGGTGCTTCAGAATTAGAAAAAAAGAGCTGTTGCTGTACAAAGGGAAGCATTCCTCTTTAATCTTTAAACATATGACAGCCTAGATGTAGACAGGACATCCTGCCCGACTCTTGTTCATACCAACATACAGAAGCAGAGATTTTGGCAGCAACTCTGGCTCAGATCAGCTACTTGTGATCTGCATCTTTGTCCAGATCCTCTCTGCCATCTACTCCCAGCTCTGACACCCTGCCCTCATCAGAATATCATATAGTGGCACAGAGATACTGTGGAGGATGCAGCAGGCTCAAAAAACCTTAGGAGCAAACCACAGAGTCCACAGGAAGATGGGACACCAATGTGCTTCAAGGACACCAAAGGTATGTTCAACAAAGCTCTTGGCATGATGCCTGTTATATCAGTGTTCCACTTGGCCTGTACATAAACATGGAGCTGAAATGATACTGTGTGAGAATGAGAAGGGAGTGAAATCCTGTTTAGTGGCTGATGGGATTGGGTCATTAAGGAGATGGGGTGTTGCATGGGTGGGAAACCCCATCTGAAGACAGAAGTCCACCAGTAGATAAGAGGCTTGCTTGTACATCAGTGATCATCATGCACATTATTAATCAATGCATTCAGAAATGTGCCCCAGGTATCACAGACATCTGCAGTAATACTGAGGGAAGATGTTTCCCATTGATGGAGGATTTATGCTCCATGGTTCTGTAGGACCATGAATTCTGATGTAAAAACCCATCAGTGGCACCGGGAGTATAAAGGCTCATGGCCAGCAAGGCGCACAAGTCTGCCTTCACATCATCCAGCTCCTCTCCCTTTGTGAAAATGAATAACTCTGTGGAGGATGGTCATTGTTTCCTCTGCAACACTGCAGACTGTTGCAAATGGCATTGCATGTCTGCTGTTGCCCCGTAGGAGACTAAACAGGCAAGTCATTGTATGGTGACCAGCACCTCAGTTTCATTGCTCTATGATTGGGCTCTTTACATCTTTACATTGGGCTCTTTACATTTAGACCAGAGGGTTGATGCTATGACTGGTTTCAAGTCAGCTTCAGGATCGTTACACTGATGCTCATCTGTGCATTTGTGATGCATGTTATTCCTGCTAATAATAAAAATGTGATCATCTTAACTGACTAAAGCTAACTAACCTAACTAAATGAAATGCTATAAATCAATTAACATTAAGATTTTCACTTTTGTTAGATGGTAAATTTTAGATGCAAGAACTGAAGGAATGAGCTCAGGAGCTTCATAGTTACCAATGTTTGGCGTTATTCTATAAACAGTCAACACTTTCACTAGATGCTGCACTTGACCACCAGTATCTCAGTGAAGGTGTCCACTAAACACAAAAGAAGCACGAGGGAGTGAAGTTACCTTGTGTACACACCAGTGGCGTGTGGTGACTTTCACAGATAACACTGGGAAACAATGTAAAAAAAAAATTCTGTTGAGTTAGATTTTTATGCTGATTAAAACTAAAATTGTTGATGCTGATTCCAAAATTGCAGTCAGTTTTTTTCTAGCATGTCAAGTTTTTTCTCCACAGCTTACGCTCCAGATAAGCAAAATTACACTGATTAGCTGTAGTAAGACTTGCCAGCTGATTAATTACAGTAGCCATGTCCTTTGTAAAAACAGAATAGTGTTATGTTCTTTCATATTTCATTGTTTGTCAATATTTGTAAATTTAAGTACAGTATTTTTCCTATTTTTTAAGAAAACGGGGATCCTATAGTTCAAAAACTTGACGTGATGGAGAAAAACTAAGGGTTTTGGATTCCGCACCCAAAAATTAGTTAAAAACAGCTGTCAGACCTAACTCAACAAAAACTGTGTTCCCCAGTTTAATCAATGAAGAGAGAAAACACACACTTTCAAAAAAAGAAGAAAAAAGTCTGGAGGTGCTCTGCCACAGAACAACAGTATAAACAAGAAAAAGCCAGCAACTCTCTGTGTCCTTTGTTTCAAACTTTTAATACCTCGCTGGTACAGGTGATCAAACACACAGACCGGTTTCGACAAATGTCTTCCTCAGCGTGTGAAATGACAGAAAACTGGGTGAGACGTGTATAAATACCCTGCATTCCCAATCTCACAGCTGCATGGCATAAGACAATCAACAGAGCACCAAGCAGAATCCTGATAATCATAGAAAATCATTTCATAGAAGAGAAAAAGTACAAAACATGTAGGCATTAAATAGACCAATATCAAGAAAAAGATATCTACAATATAAAGTGCCTAAGAGTAATGAATATTTACTGAGTACACCCAGAAAATATAAAATATATACAAAATTCTGCTTGGCAGCAAATGGTACAGTAAAAAATATATAAAGTGTCACAGCTCAAAGCAGTAGAACATCATAATAAAAGGAGCTATAGTCACTCAGCACCGTAAAAGGACATAAAGTGTCGATATCACGGTAACTCCTCCTATGTATAACAAGGCATACATTCTAGCACGGCACACAGAAATGGCAGCATAAGGCACAGAATAGAAAAAGAATAAAATGTAAAAATATCTTAATACATCTTGAACCCTGTCAGGCATAGTGACAGGGCAACTGGTATGAAAAACAGTGATAAACAACACTACAAAAAAATTACAAAAAACAGCTCAAGAGTAATTCCTCATCCATACTCTTCAGGTGTTTGCAGCGTGTGGATCCAGAAAGCTTCACGTTGTAGCAAGCAGAGCCGGAGACCCCCACCCCCCAACCAGAAATGACTCATTCAGTGTGTGATTAAGTTGTTTAATAAACCATCCACACTAAGACACAATTTTATGATTGTGTGCTGCCTGTCTTTCCTCCTGAGCTCAGAGTCTCTCTCACTCTGCCTGGACATCTGCAGCTTTACTGCACTGAAACATTAATAACTGTGCAAAACTTTAACAAAATGCTGAAGACCTATGTTAAATGTTAATTAACTATAAATATGTGAAGTGAATAAATGAAGTCTTAACAGACCAGGCTAAAATCAGAACCTGTAAGATCAGTGAGACAGAGCAGGGTTTATGAGAGCTAACTCAAACCTTGACCGAGAAGAAGCAGCTAACAGCTGCTCCACAGTTCACCGTAAAGAAGAACTCTGCAGGATTTGTCCCTGTGGCTATGCTACATTTTTACCTTAATTAAACTGCTTTGGAGTAATCGTGATGGTTAGATCAATGACTTGTAACTTATTACAGGGAGAATGGAGGCTCTGTGTCTAACACCTAGTGTCTCTGGGCTGAAAACCAGCCTTGTAACATCAGTGCAGTACTTGGCCTCCGCCCGGGTGTCCCGGTTCTCATCTCTGCGCACTGACCTGGGAATGGTGAAAGCTGTGCCGACCGCAGCTTGACCGAGCACGCTCCTCTGTAGCTATGGTAACCAGCTATAGGCAGTCACCCGCCAGAACATATATATACATATAAGACATGGAAGAGAGGAAAAACAGTTCTGAATCAAGCTTGAGTCCTTCAGTGGACTGCAGAGCTCTTCATCTTGAATTCAGAATTCAGCTTTGGACAAATGAACTGGGACTGGCCACATTAATGACAAAAATGAATAAATAATTTTAGAACATCCTTACAATGATATAATGTTATAATGTCCATACTGAACCTCTGCAAAGTTGCACAACATGAGCTATAGGGGTCCTGCTGTAATCCACCAATGAGATTTCACATGGTCTCTAGTCTCTCTGAACGCTCAGTAACAAGATCTCCATGAGATTTGCGCAAAACCTGACGTCAGGTTTTACCGTCCAATTAGGGCGAATGCCCAAACTACAAGAGATCTGCCTGAAATATGCCCACAATGCCCCCCCCCCAACCGCCATCTATACGGAAAATCACAACTGTTTTCCTTCACCAAAGAAGATGAAAACTGTAGGTCAGACTCGGGGTCCAACACGTACAGACGTAACTCGTAGCTGGCCATGTTTGTAAAGCCGACTGGTATGTATTTAATAAACACAAGGTAAACAAGCACACCTGGGCCTCCACTGAGCAATCTGGATTTTCCTTCACATCCATACGAGACAACTAAGGAGTTGAGTTTTTAGAGCTGAAAATCATGCAGAACTACTCTGTAGGTGTTCAAAACTGACACAATGGTAAGCAAAACCCAGGAAAATATGCATAATACGTCTGCTTTAACTTGGGAAGGATTAATTGGAAAAATCTCCCATCCACTCTCATGAACCTTGTTAATGGGAGCAAGACAGAGACAAGATTGAATTAGACACTGTTACATGTGGCCAACGTGTGTGTGTGTATGTGCTCTGCCTTCCTGAGCTCAGGTGCTGGCAACCACCTGAGCAGGATGAAAGGAGGCAGTGGCAGGGCGGTTCTCTCTCTCGTTACAGGTGGGGTGCCGGGGAATGGAGGCAGCACTGTCCACACAGTCTTCTGTTTGTCCCCTTTGTTTCTTGAGTTGAGTTTGGTTTCAGTTCTCTGGCCTGCTAGGACGCCAGGGCTTTGTTGTTTTAATTAGGTCTGTTTTCCGGCTCTTTTGTTTTTCTTTAGTGTTAGTTGTTTTTTGGTGAGGCAGTTTAGTTGGGAGGAGCCCCGGATCCAACGGTCGTTGCTGGCTGGTCTGGGGTTTCTTTCCTCTTTTGTTTAGTTTGGCCAGGAGCTCCAGCCCCTTCTTTTGTTTGGTTATTTCTTTCCACATAGCGTCTGCTGTGTTTTGTAACAGCCATTTGCTTTGAGTTTGAATCAATAAAACAAGAAATATAACTGTCTGTGTTGGGTCGGCGTCATTCGTATATGTTGTGTCCCTCTTCCGATTAGATTTGAAAGAAAAAGAACTGCGCAATAGTTTACAGGTGCAGAAGATGGAGGAGGAAATTCGGCTGAAGCGGTCCTCCCCATCTCCGTCTCATCTCTCCTCTAGTGAGTGTGACATCAATAGATGTGTTTGTTTGGTTCCATCTTTCAACGATAAGGACGTCGATAAGTACTTTACATTGTTCAAACGCGTTGCTGATACTTTGAAGTGGCCCAAGAGAGTGTGGCCTTTACTCCTCCAGTGCGTATTTACAGGCAAAGCTCAGGATGCTTATGCGTTGTTGCCACCGGATGAGAGCCTGGATTATGAGCACATTAAAGCTGTGGTGCTAAGGGCATATGAATTGGTGCCCGGGGTTCCGGCGTTTCCGGCGTTTCAAGAAACCTGATGACCCGATGTTTGTGGAGATATTGTTCGATCATTGGTTTGCAGGTTTCAGTTTTTGATTCTTTGTGTAACTTGGTGCTCCTGGAAGAGTTTAAAAATTGCCTTCCTGAACGCATTGTGACTCATGTTAATGAGCACAAGGTGCTTACCGTGTCTGAGGCTGGGGCTGTTGCCAATGAATACGTTCTGACGCATAGGGACGGTTATGATACACTGCCCTCTGGCCCTTTGTGCCACAGAAAATGAGTACTGATGGTGGCATGAAAGCAGGGAGGGAAGGAAAATGTGGGGGCAAAGAAGAGTGACAGGGTTTGTTTTTTTTGTAAAAAGCGTGGTCACACTATTAACATCTGTTTTGCTTTGAACAAAAGAAACAAGTCTCCTAAAGCTGTTAACTTGTTAAAAACCAAACTCTCTCTTGGTCAGTCCCCCAGCAGTTCCAGTCAATCCACCGTGTCTGACCAGTCGTTTCCAGTGAAGCCTGATGACGTGTTTTTACCTTTCGTTATGAAGGGTTTGGTCTCCCTAACGGATGGCGGACCGAAGGTTCCCGTTGTTATTCTGAGGGACAGTGTGGCCTCTCAATCTGCTATTCTGAAAGGAGTGTAACATCTGTGATAGGTCTTCTACTGAGTCGGCTGCGCTGGTTCGTGGGTTGGGCATGCAGTTTGTGGGAGTGCCATTGCATACAGTGTATCTGGACTCCGAGTTGGTTAAGGGGCCTGTAGTTGTTGGGGTTAGTGAGTAGTTTCCTGTAGGGGAGGGGGTGTCCTTCATTCAGGGCAATGATCTGGCCGGTGGTAAAGGTGTTGCTGAATCCTGAAGTGACAGCTGTGCCTTGGTCTACGCACCCAGACGAGTTGGAGCAGCGGTTTCCAGAGGTGTTCTCTGTTTTCGCAGTTACCTGTGCCATGGCGAAGAAACGACATCCATCACAGTTTAATGATGGGGAAATAGAATTGAGACACACTGAGTCTGTGTCGAGTCAGAGTCCTTCTTGTATGTTGTGTCCCTCTTCTGAGCCAGGCCGTAAGGCCGTAACAGACACAAAGAGGCATCTTTGATCAGTATAAAGACAAAGACAATAGTCTGAACTTCACATGAGCTCATATGCAATGCCATGTCGTTGCAACATGCCAAACTGCAGCAAACAGCCAAACAAGAGACGGACATGCTGCCTTCTACCACACTGTGGAATAAAACAGATAACAGACCTCAGCCAGAGACTGTGGCTTTGGCTGGCTTTTGAGTAAAGCCACAGAGGGGAGAATCATGGCTTTATCCACTGCTGCAGAATATCAGTGGCCTTCATCAGCGGATGTCCTCTGTGCCCGCTCACAGATATCTCCTTTCGCTGAGCAGAAAGGGAGCATGCTGTAAAACGCTTAGCAGCTTTTTGGTCCAACACACAGGCAGAAAAGCTAGCAGTGGGGATAGGAACACTAAATCAAGCTTATGAAAACAGTGAGCAAGTCCATTCACTGTGGAAATGAATCTGCTGTCTGGATGCTTTGTACTTGTCTCACTAATGGAGAGATGAATGCACTGAATAGCAGGACTCACTAACATGAGCAGGGACAAATAACTAAGCATGAAGTACAAAGGGCTCATTTATATCGAAAGCAGAGTGACCTACAAGACAGCATTCGCAGTTCTAATAGAAAAGGTCAGATTGACGTGGCTGCTCTCACAGCCAGACAGCAGCTGTCTCCAGGGTCAGCCCTAAAAGCTTGTTATTTGTCCAGCAGGACTTAATTAAAGATACCCAACTCAGTGGATGAGTTAAGCAGTGATTTCTCAAAGGAGGCAGCAGCACAATTTACATTAATTCATCATCCAGTAGATGATCCTCAGGTGCATGAAGCAACATTGTTTGCCAGGTTTGTGGCAAATAAAAACCATCTGTCCAAGATTGATTGGAATGCCACCTCCTCCTTTTGATGAAAAGATATTGAAAGGAATGTTTTCTGCCAATATGCATCTATGTGTGACTAGGAATATTTCTAGGAGGAGGCAGAAGGAATGAGAGAAGATTTCCTGGTTTGGATGCAGCAAAGGGTTTAATTGAGGTTAAAACAGTAACTTTGTTAAAACAGTGCCTGAACATCAAGACCAAACTTCAGGGTAATGACAACTTCACTGATGACTTTCGCTTATTGAAATTTCACAGAGTACTGATGTTGCATCTCCGCTATCTCTGAACTCTGTGGGAGACTCACAATGACTCCTATGTCTGCTTCTTTCCTCTCTAGCATGCGACTTTGTATAGTGCACTCAGTCATTCAATGTGGATTCTAGCGATGTACATGCTGTGCTCTCCTTCTGGACAAAAGAGTCTCACTCTAGTGACAATATGGTTTGGCTCCTTCATATATATTCAGAGTTAAGAAAAAAAACATAAATGTTATTTTTTCAGCAAGATGCAAGAATGAGTTAAATTTATAATATAAATGCCTTTTATGCTCAATACAAAACTGTACAGAATGTATAATCTGAACAGAAATCCTAATCAGATACTATAACATTGCCTTTGGATACCTGTGCCTTGGATCTAACTTAGTAGGATAGAAATTTCAGTGAAGCTCAACAAGTCAGTATTGATTGAGTGAGCTGCCAGTCCACAGCAATGCTTCCAGAGCTGGAGGTAGCTGTAGTGAGACATGTGAAAAAGGTCAGGCCTTTCTGACATATAGGCTACAGCTGGAACAGACCTTGATATTAGAGCCACGCTCAGATGGCACGCCTGTGCCCTGTGATGGTTGCATGCCCACGAACCTGTGTGGCTCTCGGTATCCAGCCAGCCACATAGAAATGATGAGGTCCCCGTGTGCCCTAGCTGCTGTCGCAAACAATAAATCTTCCCCGGTGAGAGTCGGGGGCTGGGATGTACTAATTGCTTTATTGACAGCACCTGATAAACACATCAGTGAGACAGTGGTGAAAGCATATGGACCTGCAGAGCTTCAGCATTCATCTGCATCGTTTTCTAAAGGCAGGGAAACTTAGCTTTAGAGGGGTAACCGGCCTTGTAGAGTTTTTTTTTTTTGCCTAAACACACTTAACTGGCTATAAATTTTCACAAAGAGAGAACATGCTGTCAGAGCATCTGCTGATGTGTTTCTCCAGGTGATGCTGGAGGAGATGGGGGGGAGTAACCAAAAACAACAACACAGGGAGGTTTGTCTTGAAGGCCTCATTCTGTTCTCCTTGTGCTGTAACAATAGAGCCCAGATCCAGTGCTATGATCTAATTAAAAAGGCTTTGAAATCATTTGTCTGCCTTTGTTTAGTTATGCATCGCTGAGTGTGTTAAAGCCAAAACAGAACAACTAAAGCAGAGTGGTCTGTCAAGCACAGCCACTAACTTCATTATAATATATAATAGACTTCATTTTAATGAGAACCATAGGAGATTAGTCACAGCCCACAGGGCAACAATCAAATACCTGAAGTACAGTACTGGCTTGGCATAAATTATGTCTGATGTCACTCAGTAAAAGTTTTTTTTTTTTTTTTTTTTTTTTACAGAAATTAATATATAGGAGAATGTCAGGTTTATTGCAGCTCATGAATATTAATAGTCATCAGAGAACACAAACATAAGTACTTAGTAGCTGTGTTTAGTTTAAACCAGGAATATAAATCAAGCAGTAATTAGTTTGTTTCCTAGACTTATCATTTGCTGTGTATTACCATGTTTTGCTGAGGCAGTTATGAAGAGTGGTATATTGGCAGGAGTGGTTGTGGAAGTTTTAGGGTTATTTGTCCTTTGTAAAAACTAATCCCAGATAGATACTAATGTAACTGACAGTTGCTCTTATCTTGGGTGATAACCCTAACCCAAGTCAAAGGAACAAGTGAAATTGTTATCTTACTATATAAAGAGAGATAAGTTATGTGGAAACAGAACTGAACATGGCTTGGTAAGAGAGAAACTAAACATAACCGTGCAAACAAGTATCTAAAAAGAGTTTCTCTCAATGGATGGATGTCAGACTGACATTTGAAGGCTGTTGTTGCTAGACTAACTGGAGCCAGTACATGATTGTTGTCTTGATTTTTTTTTCCACTCAATTTCCTAAGTCCTATTTACAATTAGTCTTGCAAACTAAGTAATATAAGCCAAACCTCCTTTGATAAAGTGCAATACTAGGAAGACCCATCTTACTATGAAGTGGGTATCCCACATGTTAAACTACCTTGCCAAGCTAGTATAGATTCCCAGAAGATTTCACTTTTCATTCATTATTGATGTATTCATTATTTCAAACTCTGCTGATTAATCAATAGCTTCCACACACACAGTGCTGTGTTCAACCTGCATAATAGACAGAGAGGGACCCAGCTGATGTTATTTCACTGAGGCAACACTGAGCATGAACTCAGAGGATTAAACACAGGGTATGAATGAACAATGGGAAAACACTAAAGTCAAATACGCGAGGAAACAAGACACAGGTTTGGTAACCAAACACAGGTAATCACAGGAGGGAGAACACAGGAAGACAAGACATGGGAACTTCATAATAAAACAGGAATTGAACAGGGGATGAGAGACACAAACCATGACAAGAACATCCACACTTCACCATGAATCCACTGCAGAATCCAACAAGACGCAGCAGTGAGTAGGCGAGTGCAGTGAGCATTATTTTCATCACTGTTTCATTTATCAGCCTACATGCAGCCTGACCTACTTTGTTGATGTACATTGCTGTGGTCAATAGATACTAAAGAGAAGATGCATACTGACTGTACTTTTGTTTTCAAGTGCAGGTATTTTTTCCATAAAATGCCATCAAAGTAAACCATCAAAGCTCAGACAGCATCTGTAGAACAGATGCACATTACATACTAGGGAAATTAAACACTATGCTCTCCATATGGAAGTCTTTCTGTGAGTCTATCTATCTATTAGGGATGTCACAAGATCTAATGCTGTAGTTAATCAATATCCAAATTCTGTAAATGTGACAGAATTTTTTTTTTTTTTCTGTAGTTCCAGAAGTATTACTGTGGATATTGTAATTAGAATGGAGATGTCCATCGTCTGGAATGGATGAGGACATTATAACAACCCCACAAGAGTTCTGGTCAGACAGCAAACACAGAAGAAGCCTTGACTTATGGGTTAGAAAAACATGGAAAGACTGGTTGATTTTCATTTGACGTGGTTCATTAGAGAAATGTTACAGACACACTGTTTGTGAACGGTACTGCAAAGCAATTTATATGAAAGGAGGAAATTACACAAAACCTTTATAAGAAGTTCAAAGACAGGAATCCAGGTCTGCACACTGAAATGAGGAGTGAGTCTCATTTGTTAACTTTACAGTGTACCGTATGCTGTGGCCAAAGTGTTCACGTCCTGAAGCGTTGTTCTTCAGTTACTACACGTAGCAACTGTTGTTGCAACATTTCTCTGACGTTTAAAGTGACTGTTTTCATGCCATGGTTTAGTTGTCAATTTGCATTTGCATTTGCATTTGTATGTCCACTTTATGGAGGTAGGTGTGTGCGTGTGTGTGTGTGTGTGTAGGTGTGTGTGTGTGTGTGTGTGTGTGTGGTTGGTTTCTTGCCAGTCCTGGAACAAAACCCTACTCCCTTGGTCCTCTAACATGAGCAGTCTATATGTTTGCCAGTAATTCAATTTACAAAACAGTTTAATTCATTTACAGGAGTCATGCTGTAGCATAAAGTATGCTCAAAAAAAAGAAAGAAAGAAAGAAAGAAAGAAAGAAACAGCTGGAACAGGGCCGCTGCTGACAGCATCAGTCAGCTGGATACCTGCCTACGTTGCCGTTAACTTTAAAGCACCTGCATAAATACATATTGCAGCAATTAAATTACCAACATCATCATTTGTGACCACAAGCTCTTTAATGTTTTGAGATACAGTTAATGGAAAAACAACACAAAGTCAATTATTTGTGCATAAGAAAGACCAGCTAATAGTGAACTGGGAAGATGACAAGCTGAGAGAGAGAAAGAGAGAGAGAGAAAAGAAGAAGAAGAAAGTTTATTTATATAGCACCTTTCCCAGACAGCAGTCACAAGGTGCTGTATAAAGTAAAGTGCAAGAGCAGAGACACATTGACAGACACATAACAACAACAAGCAAAGCAATTACAATTACAAGGATTTATTCAAATGTAAACAGGTATGTTTTTAGCTGCTTTAGAGAAAGGGGCTCTTAAAAAAGCTCATTCAGCACATAGATGTTGTAATATTGTGAAGGTGGAGAAATGACTGAGTGGTTATGGTGCAGAGACGATTATGATCCTGGGTTCCCAGTCCTTTACAGAATTATTTTCCCAAGACATTTCACTGACATTTTCAAGCAAAGTAATATGCAGAATACAACACACACATACTCACATTCTACAGCAGATAGTCACTGCTTAACTTTATGAATCTCAGGAGGCTACAGCAGAAGTTTAGACTCCACTGAAACTTTCGTTTTAAATAAAAAAAAATTAGGGTTTGACTTTTTAAAAAAAATCTTCAAAATTTAAACTGAAAGTGAATCAATGAGTAGTCAATCATCTTCTGAAAAGTAAAAGTTCGGGTTAAACTCTCCTCTACTAACTACTTGCTTGCTTCAAAATCGTTCACAATATTCAGATACAGGGCTTTTCAACTGTGGGAAGCGCTCAGAATTACTAACGTGGCTTGTCTTGTTGACAAAGTTCAATTTCATAGTTGGACAGTAGATACAAATTCTTTAAAGTAGTTCTTTTTTTTATAGTAACATGGAAACTGATTCCTACTTCAGCACTAATCTATTCAGGCATGATGCTCCCCAATATACATTGTACTTGATGTATACTAATTAATGAACACTGATATACATGTGTACATGTATCCAGTCTCAACTGCTGCTGCAACAGGGAATATGATAAATAGGGCGAGATGCTATAGATCACAAGGAAGTGTGAAGAACCACAGCAACTTGATGTAATATCAATAGTGAATGTTACATGGTACATTGCTCTTATTTAACACATCGTTCTCATTACATGTGCTTAAATGATGTCTCTGTATCCACAGAAACAGTAGCTGTACAGCACAACAGCAGCATATTCATTATATTTATATTTTCTGACGACCATCTGATGTGATGCTTACTGCACAGCTTGATTCCAATTGCATCTATTCATAATACAGATATTTTTATGTGTGTGTGCTGCATACATTTTAAAAGCCCTCATCTCGCTTTCTGTATGTCACCTTTGAAACTACTAATATACCACCTGTGATGAGAGCGCACACATGTTCACTGGAACATCATCTGGTTACCAGGCTGCTCATTTTACTACAGTGGGTACCAAAGATGTTCCAGCTGAGCTTGCATACACAAGCAAACAGCACAGGCTCCAAAAATAAAATAGAAAGATGAATAAACCAATATAAAAATATAAAATTGTTGTTGAAAATATTGTTGAAGGACCTATGTAGGTGGAATATCTGTCATTAGTGTTGTTTCAAGATGTGGATATGTCCCAAAAATCTCCCTGCTGTCCTATCACGGTCCAGCTGTGCAACATAAGGATGCTGCCCTATTACCATCATTTTGTTCCTGGCAAATGGTGTGAACTCCTGCATAATGCAGAGTCTTGAGCTGTCACCTGAAATGTCAGGAATCATTGAAGAGAGAATGCGCGATCAATCCAAAAGCCCACTCTGTGTTAGCATTCATCGTATTTGACTCGGTGAGAGCAAGTTCTGTGAAGCAGCTCATGTGAGATGGGAAGCCACTCCGAATACACTCTCTGTGATGATGATTAAGGGAGACCCACAGGCCAAAGCCATGAAGAGGCATTTGGAATTCAAGCCACAGGTTATTAAATGGCATGTGGAGAGCTTTGATGTTAATGTTCTCCCATCATCATGAGTGTGTCTCATCATCCACCCTGATGATCTGCACCTTGGAGCCAGTCTGAATGGCGGAGTGGTTGACCCGAGTGAGAACTCTGCCTATGGTTTAGTTGAGGTCAGAAGATAACAGAGAGAAGATCACACGCTGAGTTGTTGAAGGTGATTTCACCATAGGGTGAGGGATAAAGAGCTCATCATAGACATCAGGGCTTGGACACATACTTTCATGGGGAGAAAGCAAAAAGTGACATACTGGAAGAAGACCTAAGATATTCTACTTTCACATTAAAATGTCTATATACAATGAGACCTATATTATAAATACTTTTGTGTTTTTACATCATCCCAAATGTTTCCAGCTATTTTCAAACCTACAGAAATCTGCTGTTTTAATCAGGGTATGGTTTTGTTCCATTTGGTCTCTTGTCAATGTTGTCATATCCCATATGTGTCAGTGTTTTGGTTGCCTGACAGAGGGGTCAAGGCAGATTTTTTATCCAGTTTTCAGCCACATTTCTCTGGTACACATTTTTGATTATTTTCCATTGCATATTTTAACCAGATAAATCAGATGACGTTCTTTGAGGAAAAAAGCTCAATAAAGATTAGACAGCTCAGCTCCCAGCTGCTCCCTGACTTCCTGTTTCAGCTAAATAATGTTGGTGACTCACTTTTAACATGAGACTTTTTGTTGGTGTTTCTAAAAATATTAGTCCCTATTTCACTGGTGATGGAAATGTGCACACCTCTGCACCTGGCAAAATTGATACTGAAGGAATCGAATAACAGGAGATGCTGATGACAGTGGCGCAATGGTGCATACAACAACTCAACAACACACAGTCACACATATTCCACAGCAGGTATAGATAAAAGTACAGAAGAATACGTGGAAGCATTTTATTTTAGTGAGGTTGAAGTGCAAGTAGTTTGGTGCATGGTGTTTGATCCAGTGGTTTCCAAGACTCCTTCCTGATGGTCACAATTTAAAATGTAGAAAAATCTGCATCACATATATCCTTTATTTTGACTTTTCTTACATGTTTCCCTTTTTTTAAAGCATTTGATAAATTTAATCAGTTATTTAAATATAGCTTATCACAGTTAAAGGACTCAGTTTCTTTCCACCACTTCCCACATATGAATGAAAAGCTACTGTTTAGATGGACATCTATACAAGATTCATCTTTTGTTGTACAACTTTTATGTGTTTTACTTGAATATTTTTTGTCTTTTATTTTTCATTTGCTTTTTTCTATCAATGTTCTGGTGCAAATGAACTGTTGTATTTTTAATTTCTCAGCTGTTAACCTGCTGCTCTGCACACAGTGGACACACAAGGTTTATTTCAATCTTTCTTTTAATAATTTTATTGTAATTTTCAGTGTATGTCACTTTACTAGCTCAACTGAGAATGAATTGAGAAGTGCTCTGCTCCCTGAGACAAAGTAAGACGGAGGAAGTTAATTAGCTGAGACATTTTCACAGATAGGTTTGAACAGCTCCAGTTAGTGAATGCATCACAATTAGGGAAAAATCTTTTGTCAGAGTGAGGCAGTCACCTTGGCTCTCACAAAGTCGACCCACGTCCCACCGTTCAGAGGTTTGGTCGGTGTTATAGTGGTAATCGTTGGCAAAATACACATTCAGCTGGGGCGTTAAGGATCAGAGACCTTGTAGAGTATGGAAGAATGCTAATTTCAGACTAGGACATTTCAGGTTGATCAACCTATGGATTAGATTTTGACATTTTGTCTTCTTGCAAACACCTTTCCAACATCTTTTTCTTTAAATTGATTGAGAAAAAAGGTTGAAGTTTTGTCTCCTGCTCAAGAGCAACAGGTAAAATGATAACAGACTCATTAATACAGTGTTTTTGTCACAACGAACTAGGACTTGAACCCAAATGCACAACTCAGGAAACAAAGTTCAAAATAACAATCTATTAGTAACAAAGTACAAAAGGAAAATCCCTCTACAGTGGACAAACAGTTCTACAGCTAAAAACAAGAAAACCCTACTCTTTCAAGGGGAAAACAATGACAATATACAATAACAATAACAATGACAAACAAAAAAGGCTAGACAAAATATCAAAGTAATACAAAACCTGATTTGACAATATATATATACACACAGACACATAAGTGAATGGGGAACATGTGGAAACAATCAGGGCGGGGAAGAGGATCAGACCAGCAGGAAACAGATAACAAGCTCATACAATTGGATTTAAACAGGTGCTAACTGACATATTTGTTCAACATATATGCATGGTGACTAAGATTTATGACATTTACTTTTCATGAGTATGCAGCCTTGACTTTCCAAGTTTTAATGGATTTTCTACCCCCACCTGCCAAAACTACTCTAAACTCCACAGATGCATTATATGTAGCTGTGATAGAAGGTGAATAAAAAAAAAAGTCAGACTGCTGCCGGCACTAACTCTATTCCCACCACAAAAAGCAAATTGACATTTGTATAAAGGGAGCGCAGCATCACATTACTCTTTCTGTCACAGGACTTAAAGGCATTATGATTGTGAAACTGCAGAATTTGTTGTCCTGAGGTTTTTATGAGGGAAAAAACAGCTTCTCCTGTCTAATATGTTTAGACTGAGAAAACTGTAATGCAGTCATTTATTTGAACTGTTCACCCAAAAGAAGTGGAATGTGCTACATTTCCTCCCAGGTCTCTTATCTATGCTGCCTGCTATCTCTCAAATCATGTGGCGTAAAATGCCAAAACAATTACCACAGTCTATATGTGCTCATTACTCTACTTAACACCACTATGAAGTGCAACAGTAAGTGCTGTGGTTCGACTTGCCCTGAAATACATGTCCAACATCAAGTCACCAAAACACAAACGGAGGCCTCATGTTTATTTGTTGCAAGACTCACAGCTCAGAGGTGGCTCTTCACTGTGAAGTACACTATGACATTAAATTCATTCATTTTTTTTACAATGTTTTAAAAACCACACATATAATGTGAAAGGCATCCCTAGCTGCATTTCCACCAGTTTTGCAAAACAATAGATGCAATTTATTTTAGAAAAGTTGACAAACACTATTGTGAATGATCTCTGCCCACTGGTTCATGTTATGCTAATGATACTGGCTTTTCTCCTCTTGTAATTTCCTTCCTATTACACATGTAGACAGATTTCCAGCTACTGTTAATTGCTGCATCCACTTAAGTAGTCATTGTAAAACACTATTTAATCAAAGGCGATGAGTGTGTGATCTAGTGTGCATAACTACAGAAAGGTAGCAGCCATGAATCAGGGATTTCAACAGTGTTCATGGATGTTGTTACAACTGACTCTGGGGCCGCAATAAATCATTGAAAAACACACACATGACGTGAACTAAGGCAATCATATTAATTAAAAAGAATACAAATGAAATACACAATGGAGTGTGGAAGTGAATGTCATTGGTGTGTAAGGGTGCTTGTGTGCTCTATCTAATATATGGTGCATGTTTTCAAGTGCAAAACAAAAGCCTGGGGAGAAGAGGGAGAGAAAGTCAACCTGGGCCAGCAGGTTTATATCAGCTAGAGAGTCTGGTACAGGTGCTCCCATTCCGCTATCAATTCCTGCAACCTGCAACACACACACACACACGCACACAGCCAGGAAACAGACAGGACACAGCCATGGACTGAGGGCTGTGAGAATGTCATGTTTATACTGATGTCATGCCATTGCAACTAAAATACACTTCACTTTTGCTTTGTTGAATGGTCTGAAAAATCACTTCACTGGAACTACAGTCAGTGATGTAAAGACAGACAGCCTGTTCATTTGTGACAAACCTAAGTAACAAAATCATGTCAACATGTGGAGACAGGGGTTCTGATACTGGAAGTCTCTGGTCCTGGTCTCAACAAACTCCTAATCTCAATCTGGGTCTGACTGAGTCTCTGTCTACCTGGAGCAAGCAGGTGGTGGGCGGGCCACAAGGCCTTATGCAGCTTGAAGATGACCTTCCAACCCCAGTGTTTGATTTCACTTTTTATGAGGGAAAACAATGTTAAACTAGATATTAATCATAGCATAAGAGTATTTTTTACATGGCTTGTCAATGATGAATCAAATTTTGTGTGGCTAAACAATATGAACTAAGATAGATGGGAAGGAGGAAAAAAAAACACAACTACTGTTAAGAGCAGTAATAATAACATGTTTATAATACATACATCCCTACTGTTTCCTTTAGCTCTTATGTTCGTGCATGGGGTTATCAATTGTTCCACAGCCATCCAATAGCCTGATCACGGACTTTCCTTTAGATTGTAAATGTTTACCTCAATATCAAACTGGAGTTCCTCCATCTCGACAGATGGACACACATAGAGTGTTTCCTGTGCACAATTAGCAGGCATCTCTTCCCTGCTCTACTTCCAATCATCACAATGAGAAATGATAATAGAACTTGACAGATCATTGGATGCCTCTTTTGATTCTGATTCAAACTAACTCACCGTGAATGTACAAAAAAACTGTAAGACAGCCATCAAAGCCAGAGTGGCGAATCCCATGCCAGAACTGCGTTGAATCATACATATTGATACAGTGTGAGCATGTCATGCCTGTTGCACTTGAAAAGGACAGGTTCCTATCTGCTTTCAACACATTGCAATGACTGTTCTGCTATATGTTACAGCAAGTGAGATAAGAAACAACTCCCACAGCAGATCAGAGCTTCAGAAATTGACATATCGACGTATCTTACACTGGAATTTTATTGCGTGTATTATAATCCAAAGCAGTTTGTCATCGTTATGTAAGTGAAACAGAAGGTCATCACTCTGAGCCACGTCCTGCATACCAATGTGTTGGAGGAAATCATTGACTTAGTAATTGTACAGCCACAAGTCAAAGGTGTGATGTCAGCACAAAAATGCCATATGGAACGAGGGAGCAGAACATGTCCCTGAGCTGCACAAGTAAATGAGGAGAAATAAGCTAATTAATGGGGTAAATAAAGTCTCAGATGACTGCCGTTAATATAATTTTATGATGCTAATAAATCTCAGAGGTCTCCAGCGCTTTACATGTATATTGGTAATAATGACTCAACGGAATAGATTTACAAATTGGAATGTAAAGTCATATTGGCATCTTCTACTATTTGCTCTAAGTGCCCAGCTGAGTTATATTCATTTGTATGGATTTCCTGTGCGGTTCTATCCCAAATAGCATATTACTGTAATATGGAGGAATTTCATAAGTTTCATTTAAAGCAGTAACAGAAATACAAAATCAATAACATGGGCCTGAGTGCTGATTATAACGCTAGAAAGAATTGAATTTCAGAAGAGTGCAGTGCACTCATTTCCACTTTTTCATGCAGGGATGTTTGCATCTTTTAAATCTGGAAATAATACTACATACATATAATAGTAGTGAGAAGTATATTCGGAAACTATGCAAAAGAGTATCAGATAAAAAAAATAAAAAAATAAAAAAGTCCCCCTCAGCTATCCCAGTTTTCTTTGCACTGTTCATGACTGAACTGTCTGGATAGAAGATGACCACGATGTCTGTATATTTTCCATAATGTGCTAATTTTTAACCATATTCAATGCTCCAGGGATGGCAGTGTTGGTCAGCCAACATCTTTAGCATGCATCTGATGCTGCGACTGCAGGTAGCAGCTCAAAGTACGTCAGTTCACACCTGGCATTAAAATGCATCTCCGCAGGCTCTTCCAGTGACCACTTGTGATTGGACCTCACATTCGTGCTCTACATTCAAATAAACAGGTATGCACTGTTGTTTTTCAGCAAGCTCTGTTGTTGGTTTATGTGTATCTCTGAGACAAAGAGAGAGACAGAGAGACACAGAGAGAGACGAGTTCACACAGCTCTATAAATAGTAAAATATTTTTGGTTCATTGTGACACTATGTTGTGAGAGGACGTCAGCAGAATAGCAGGTCCTTCAATGTGGCTCACCCAACTGCATTCACACTGCTAAAACAATTAGACCACATTTAGTCCAGGCTACCTACAAATGTGGCCTGCATAACAGAATCTCAAATGATTCCTCAATGCTGAAGTGACCTGGGATGGATTTTATTAGCAGGTCTGAACAGGGCCTCTGATCCAAACTGACATATCTCAACTACTGAATAAACTAGCATGAACTTTCCTGCAGACACCCATGGCTCCAAGAGAGAATGAATCCTCATGATTATGATGAGCCTCTGAATTTTTAAAGGTGATCAGGAGGCCCACATGTGTGACTGTTGAAACATAAAGTGAATGATACTTCCATCAGCCTTCCTGTTTGATTGTTGTTCTGTGATAACCATTTATCACAGAACAATATGGTTTTATATGTCTCTCGTCTTGATTAGTTTCTGTTTTATTTTGAAGTTCGTTGTCCTGTCTTCCTGTGTGCGCCCTCCTGTGATTACCTCATGTGTCTCAGCTGCGTCCGATTGCATCACCTGTGTCTCGTTCACTTGTGTATTTTACCTCAGGGTTTTCTCATTGTCCTTAGCCGGTGTGGTCTGTCAAAGTGTAGATTTTAAAGGGATATTCCAGCGTAAATTTAACCCATGGTGTAACACACTGTGAGACCCCTTGAAAAATCAAGTTTGCCGACCACACTATCTGACAAAGATGTGTATAAATGAAAATGATTCGAAGGTCAAATAAAAACATTGTTTAATATATAAAAACAATAATAATCAGAAACTAAATTGGTTGGCAAAAATGTGAATTTATTTGAATATCCGGCCCCCAAGGTGTCTGTTGAGAAAAATTCTGGCCCTTGGACAAATGACCCCCGTACTAGACTGATTGCAAGGGATGCAGAGGGGATGTGTTAACAGGTGAGTTGTGTTGGCTTAATGAGGGGGCAAGTTTGGCTGCGTGAACTGCAACATCATTGTACACAGTTTGATTCAATGTCAACCGAATGACACAACACATCGTTTGCTGACATTGTTTTGCGTTAGCTAAAGCGTATGCTGGGCTCAGCCGCTAATGGGGCAATAAGTTGACACACTTCATTCAAGATTTTTATCATCACCATTGACTCTCTTAGACCTGTCTGCAAACCTGTCTTTTGTCAAACTGTTTTTACTCCAGCAGCGGAGGTCACGTAAGAACGAATGGTGCGACGCTGCTCACTGGTTCTTCATCCTGTCAAAGGTCACCACTGTCGAGACAACATGCTATCGGTTAATGGGGCAAATTCTCTCGTCATGCTCCATTAAAGTTGAACTCTTCTCGGAACATTTGTGTGAGTTATTTTGTCTCCATGTGTGGATCTTCTGCCTCATTCCTTTGAAATCATTTTTAAATCCTGGGTCTTTATTACAAAACCCCCCCAACTTGCTTTAACTGGAAACCATGGCAACTAGGATAGGCCCTGATTTCACTGTTACAGATGAATAGTTCCCAAGTCAATGTTTCTATGGGAAACGTGTGTCATACAAACTAACTTTAAATCTTAAATAACCACTGCTTGCTCTTTTAGGCTAATGCTTTTACAACCAATGAAATGTCAATAGGCAGGGAGAGAGTTACCGAAAGGTTCATGACAAAACACTTCTAAGCAGATACAAGTTATCTTTTATCTTTCTCTCCATATCTCCCGAGGTGTCCTTGCGTTCAATTCCTCAAAAAGTTCATATTTGCATTTTTCTACAGGTGTCACCAACATTTCAACAAGAAATGTAAACCTTGCTTGGAAACTGACATGGTAGGATGCCTAACATTGCTTCTTTAATACTAAATTGGGAAAGGCATACTCTAATGTGGTGTGGTCCTTGATGCGTGAAAGACTTTGATGCAGAGAACATTTTGTACATGGGTAGTTAAAAGAAGACATTAAAAAAGAGAAACTCCACATCCTCACATAACACATTAAAGACCAGTCAAGATTTTCATTCAGTATGACTGATAAAGGCTCAAAGGTCGATGAATGAACCACAAACTTCCTTGTTTATTATGATTCACTGCTTTTGGTCTTGTGAAGCAAGAATGAGGCATGACGCAATTCTATTTTGCTGATGACTGAAAGGAATTTCTATATGAAACGCTGCACATTTATTTTTCTTCTGCTTGTGAGTGACAATACTGTACACATTCTGTATGTCCTTGCAGAAGTTTTTATGTACAGATACGCTACAAAAGCAGAGGAATCAGCGACCTCTCATCACATAGTCACGAAGTGAACAATGTGAGAGAATAGTGTAACTGTGCATGTTATCCCCACAACATTATAAATGTTTCATGGTTATCTTATAAAATTGTCATATAAAATCATATCATATAAAATTAATACACTGCATACAGTAGTCCTGTGGTATACACATGCATATGTCAATAAATCCCCATTCCCTGTCAATGTGCTAATACATGCACAGAACTTCAATTAACATGATTTAACATAATGGAATTCCTCAAAAACTGTAATCCTCTGGACCAGAGTGGCAGTAAAAGAAAGTGAAACAGAAGAGCTTCAGTGATGCAGAAATCGAGACAATACTCAGAGCGGTGGGGGAGAGAAGGTGGGTTAGGTGGGGGAATTGATTTGGCCCCACAAAAAGATCATGTATGGGAGCAATTTAATGCCATTACATCCTACCAGAGACCTGAGCAAAAAAAAACCCCAAAAAACATAACATTAAAAAGGAAGTGGTTTGACTAACTGCTTCTTACTGCATGGTGCATTGCAGCCAGCTCAGAGAATAGAGAGGTCTGACTCTGTGGGTGCACTCTCCCAAACCTCTGCCTCATTGGGGATATGTCAGTGTATGGCAGTGATCCAGATGAGGACAGTGACATTATGTTCATTGCTGGAGCTTTACAGCTGACTGGTGCAGAGGGATAGATCCAACCGGACTCTGGCTTCATTTCACCATTTATATTTCTCTCTTCTCTCTTGGTACATCTGAAAGAACATGTTCCATTTGTTCATTCTTTTATGCTGCTGTGTATAAAGTAGCGCTTGAACATTGTGAACATAGTTTTTTATTTCAATGGGACAAGAAAGCAAAAGATGATCTGTTAACAAAGTAACTATATAACTGTCAAAGTATATTGAGTGTCAGCAGAGGAGTGACCATGGCATCAGGTAGGTAAACATTGTAGACATGCCTGGGGCCTGTACTACCAAGCAGGATTTGAGATTAGCGAGGTAACTTCAGGGTTAACTCTGGGTTTCTGTACTACTACAGTGCTTCTCTTCTTACCGGGAAACATCTCTGTGGTAACGAATTCTGAAAGGCTAACCTGGTCTGGAGCAGGTTATGTTCCGGATTGAGAACGCTGGGTGTAAAAGCTCCGCCTCCTGACCAATCAATTCTGGTCGAAAATGGTCATTGTTGGGTGTGTAAATATCGCACATACATGAAAAACTCGAAGCTGCTACTATGAACTGTCCATGTTTGTGATTGGTCAGATGCTCAGAGTATTCAGCGAGTTATGACGTGGAAAAGACAACACCAGTAATCCAATGTACCACACTGAAGTCTGGTAGGTGGCAATGTAGCTCGATACTGGATGCTGATTTATTATGATGTTAGGTGTTTTCTTTCACCTGAATGAGCCATGAGAAAAAGCTGCTGGAAAGTTAGTGAAATGAAGCCCTGCTACACGTGACAGTATCACTGAAAGCCGTGTCGCTCTCATTGGGATTACATTGGGTCGCTCCGTGAAGGTATTGCCTTCATACCCTGGGTATGTTGAACCTGCTTTGTAGTACAGGCCCCTGGTCCTTTGACCTGCAAGCTACACTAGAGTCAGGGGACAGGGGCTGGTACTACAATAGACCTCAGTCACACACAGAATCACTTCTTTCCTTATTTGCATAGGGAATCCTTATGCAATCCTCAGAAAGATTTTTATTTATTTGTTTGTTTATTATTTCTTATTCGCCAAAATGTACATACAAATCTGCAGTTTCGTACTACAGAATTAGTGATGGTCTTACATCCAGCATCCCAATAACCTCTGATGGACTTTCACCTGACACAGTGAGACAGACCAAGACCAAGTCCTCCTCCTGTCATTTGTGTCCAGGATGACAAAAACCATGCAGTAAGATGCTATTGCAGCAGAGATAATGATGCTTAATCTTATAGTTATTCCACTCCTCCACTTTTATCTCCCTCAGGGCAGTGCAACATGTCTTTGAGTGCCTGCTTCTTTCCAGACATGGCAGATTGCAGTGTTTTTTTTGTTTGTTTGTTTGTTTGTTTTTAAATGCCTGGGTGTGGTTTTTAATTCTGTTTTAATGCATCCTTGAGCCATTTGAAAGACAAATTTCTGTTTTTACTCGAGACAAAAAGAAAAACTATCTATCTATCTATCTATCTATCTATCTATCTATCTATCTATCTATCTATCTATCTATCTATCTATCTATCTATCTACACACGTCCAGCAGTTTTGTGTTCAGGCCATCAAGTCCAAGAAAAGAGGGTCTGTGGTAACAAATCTCTTGAACTCTGCCCTAATCTGAGGAGACATTCACAGATAGGATATATTAGTCAAATATTATTTATGGATACATTCACAGTATTGAGTATCTAACATGAAATGCTTCAATTTCTTTGTGCAATTGATGTAAAATTATGCGGCTGATCACCTGTCTCTTGTGGAACAGCGCTGGTCTTATGGAAATGACCTCTGTGATGAGTGGCTGAACTTCAGTAATCTCTTTTCTGCACTGACCACGTAATGACCACCTGGGGCCTCATTTATAAAACATTGTGTAGGAAAGATCACTACAGGTGGCGTAAGGAGGAAACACAGGAAATGCCTGCGCGCAAAAACTTTCTGATTTATAACAGTGCACACGCACATCCTACGCCTGTTTCCATTTATAAATCACAATCAACTGTAAAGTTGGTACTGTAAAGTTGAGGAAGCGCTGCGCCCCACCTATATGGTGCCTATGTTAGGCCAGGGGAACACCCCTGATAAATATTTGTTCATACCAAATCCATCAACCTCCATCATCTTGTATTTCCATCAGGTGAATTTGGACACTAGTTTACCTCATCCCTCATAGGCTTCTTTTCCATTTTCCCTTTGCATCTCCTACTTTTATTTTCTCTATCACCACTTTGGATCATCCTTCTGCTCTTAACTTTTTATTTTCCGATCTCAAATTTCAGGCTGTGAAACATGAAATACCATCACCTTTTTCTGACCCTGGTTCCTTCAAACTGGCTTCTCCATGAGTGCTTTGGCAACACTCTCATACTGATACCTCACAGGATAGCACAAAGTACTTTGCATAATGCAGACAGATATAAGCAAATCTAAAGAAAGAAAACTATTTTTATGCACATATTTTAATAAATCACCAACAGATCAAGACTTTTCATGCTGCCAAAATTACCAAAGCTGGGCTATGAGCTTGAATTATTATTCAGCATCAAAGTGAAGCTCCTCTGCTAGAAGTGTAAGCTAGCTTCTGTTGGCCTATATATTTCTTCTCAGAGTTTCATGTCTCTCTCTGAGACACATCTTTCAGATGAAGATACTGCTGAGCTGACTCACCAGCTATATCCTGCCAATTAAATGACTATGTTTAATGAAAGCATTTTTTTAACAAAGGATTGACACCTTCCACTGACCAGCTGCTGTTGATGTTCAGGGCAAGGTTTTTGACTATTAGTTGTTTCTATTAACTAAGGAGACATATTATGCCCCTTTTCCACAAATGAAAATAGTTCCCAGGTGTCTTAAAGACATGTTTGTGACATGTTTTGTTCAAAATACCCCAAGGATCAAACATCACAGCTCTTTTCATCCACTCAAAACAGCCCTGATCAGAACAGCTGGTTTCAGTGCACCTTCCCTTTAAATGCAAATGAACCACTGCTCGCCCCGCCCCTTCTACTGGTACCAGTACTCACAGGTAGGGGTGGTATTATGCAAATTTGAAAACTAATGACATCATTGTCAGACAACCGAGGAAACAGCTTGTAAAACCACATGGATTTCAACCTAGGGAGCAAATTACAGATTTTTTTTGTCAGTTCTCACATTTCGACGGATGGAAGGCCAAGGGTATGCAAACATATGTTAAAGAGCCTTCAAAAAGTGATATTTCCATAACATAAGCAAGTAAGTAACATGTATTTGTATAGCACTTCCCACAGAGAGAACTCACAAAGTGCTTTACAGGATTAAAATATGGATACAGAAATAATGATGCATATATACATACAATGACACAAAAGTAAAACAAAAATAAAATAAGACAGCAGCAGCCGTTGCAGAGCTACATCACAGGAGACAGTCAGGGAGAGCCTGCCTACACAGGTGGGCTTTAAGGTGCTTCTTAAAGCACTCCACAGATGCTGCAGCTCTCAAATTCTGTGGGAAAGCGTTCCACAGTCTGGGTGTACCAGACTCGAAGGCCTCTAGTTCTGAGCCTAGTGCGATGAACTGCCAGCAGACCATGATCAGCAGACCTGAGTGTCCTACAAGGAGCACACACATGCAGCAGCTCAGACAGGTATTCAGATGCATGACGATGAAGGGCTCTATAAGTCAGAAGTTGTGTAAGTCGTGTCAGGGTTGAAAGAAAATACAGCTTAATATCATCAGCATACATATGATATGAAATACCATC
Organism: Selene dorsalis; assembly: GCA_900303245.1. Taxonomy (NCBI): domain Eukaryota; kingdom Metazoa; phylum Chordata; class Actinopteri; order Carangiformes; family Carangidae; genus Selene; species Selene dorsalis. The sequence continues at coordinate 42,145 of OMNW01034480.1, read as the reverse complement.
AAACCTGCTTATAATGAAAAAAAAGGAACAAAATCGGACCCGATACTGAGCCATGAGGCACCCCACAAGCTAGTTGGACAGACTCACACATTAAAGGACCAGCTGCTACAGAGAAACTTCTACCGGCAAGATAGGAGTCAAACCAGTCAAGGGGACTACCTGAAATGCCTACACAGTTACAAAGCCTATCTAACAGGGTGTGGTGATCAACAGTATGAAGGGGGAGTTATACTTGCTCTGACACTAGCCACTTTGTTGACAAAAAGAATGACAGAAAATTGTTAGTTAGTAATAGAGAAGACAGGCACCGCAGGGGGCTGAGAACAGACAAGATTATTTATAGTGTCAAAAACAACTTCAGGATTTCGCTTATTAGAGGAAATGAGGTCTGCAAAATAAGAGGCCAGAGCAGCTTTGACCATGGATTTATACTCCATTAAGAGGCTTTTAAAATGGAAAGGGTTGACCTGAAGCTTGGTGGACTTCCACAGGCGCTCTACACGCTGACATTTGTGTCTAAAACTGTGAATGTCACCATTAATCCAGGGGGAAGAATTAGCAGGAGCAACAGTGCTGGATTTCAGGGGAGCAATCTCATCTAAAATAACTGAGCAATGCGAGTTTAAAGTGAAAACTAGAGAGTTAACATCACTCCTGTCACCAAAAAGTGGTGTTTTAAGGTTTTTAATGCATAAATGTACCACATAAATTTGTTTATTGCATCAAGGCTTTTTCGACTTTGTCAGGAACCTCTATTTAAACACACTAAAACAAAAACCTTTTTTTTTTTTTTCCACAAAATTCTAAAAGGCTTTGACATTTGTGTTGTTAGGGACGATTTCGACCCAGTTATAATGATAAGTGCAAAACCAACATTTTCATGGATAAGGAAGCCTAACAATGGAAGCAAGAGATGAAAAACAAATTAGATGATGAATAATTGTTTTTAGCATGTTTTACAGCTGATTTAAAACACAGTTCAAAATTGATCCTAACACAAGAGATGGTAGCAGAAAGCTAACATAAGACGAAGGTTAAAAGACACATGCATCCGTGATCAGTCACAGGCAGCTCCTCTGAGCCAATGATGTCTAGGTTTAATCTGTGCGACAAAACCAGGCCCAGAGTGCTACCCCTAATATGTGTTGGGCCACTGACATGTTGGGTAAAACTGAAAGAATATGTCCCCTTTAAGGACTAATTATTTCTGCTTTTTATGTTTGTATGTTCTAATGTTATCTTTTATAATGTGCTATTTAACTCATGGGTCTAAAGGCCCACACTTATTTGGAGATACACAGAACTTGGCTTGATGTGTAATTTTCTCTCCTTCACCACACAACTACTATCAGGGAGGCATCTGATCTGTTCAAGTACATTTTGCAATTTGTCAGTGATACCAAATCTACAGCCAGAGCCATATAGACCTGTCATTAGGGATATGGGAACAAGGACTCCTGCAACAGATGGTCCTCCACACATTCCTGATCTAAATCTCATGAAGTCAGTCTAAGATCACTTAAAGGCACACAGTATGACAGCATCAATGCAAAGACAGCAGGTGATCTCAGCAAATATAGATGTTTTTTTTTTTTTTCTGTTTACTGCTCTTTGTATATAGTTGAATGACTAAACTACAGTATTGCTTTTGAATGCATCCCTAATTTATGTCTAGTAACATATGCATAATACTCTATATGAACACATGCAACATTTCTACTAAGACTTATGGTTTCTTGATAAATATATCCATTATTCATGGCAGTTTAAATTGGGGCACAGTAGAAAGCTTTTCCTTTCTTGAAAGCAGCAGCAACATATTTCCGTGTTTCTCTTAACTAACTAGGTGCATTCCCCTAGGTCTTAAAGGAAGGCTTTGGTGTGATAAGAAAAAGAGCAGAACACACAGACTTCCTCTGCAAAAGTTAGAATGATAAACTTTTTCCACAGAGAAATACAGGATTTCATAAATTAGAGCACAATGAAACTGGTAGGAATACATGTACCTTCTGATGAGACTTGCCTTGGATAAGAGAGGTGGGAGCAAGTTGCTGTTCCTGCCTCGTTGACAGAAAGCATGCCGCGACTACGCTAACGAGTAGACGTGTTTACAAACCCCGAGGAAGGCCCTCTCAGAACACAGGAAGAACTATGTTGGTCCCCGAGCTTGGCCTGTGAAACGCATGGTTGACTGCAGGCATCTGATGTAGCATATCAAATACAGGTGAGGCCCAGGGGGATTGGAATCGGCGAGCTGCCTCTTCAGGCATCCGTCCAAATGCCTGGCACGCGCTCAGTTTAGAGGCTTTAGAGGTGCTCCTCATACTTTAGAAGAAGATAACCAGCGCCAAGAAACAAACTGCAGCAGAAATGAAAACATGCCAACACACTCAGTGAAACGCACCTATATGTGATATCAAGCAGAGGAGAGCGGTTCCCAGCTTGAACAGTGTGAATCGTTGCCATACATCACCAGCAGAGCAGGGTGAGCAAGTGAAGTTCAATCAATCACTCCTGAGTGTCTGCTTTGCACCAGTAAGTATCCATTTTCTCCACGTTCAGAATCTGAGTGTCCACGGTGGTAACCTGACAGGACGCTCTACACAAATTCTCAATACAATTACATCACTAAACATAATTGACAGCTTTTTCTGGATATATGTATAAAGAAGGAAAAAAAATTCAACATTGTTATCTGGTAACAAGGTTGATATATGGCATATATCATATTGTGTGTGTGTGTGTGTGTCTTCTCTTCCTTGTCTTCTCTCCTGTGCTTTTTGCTTTTTTTTCTGAAGTGCTCCTCTTTCATGTTTCTCTTCCAAACACTAACTTTGAATCAAACAAATATGAATCCAACAAGTCATAATGATGATAATGCTGAGGCAGTGTGCCTGAAGGGTACAGCTCCAATTGATCTCTTCATCTCTCTGGCTTGCCTTCTTAAGCCAGTCCTCAACCTTTCTGAGCAGATTCTTATCTCTTTTCATTTCCCGCACTGTCTCCTTCCAGCCCACCTTTCTGCAAGCCACCTTCTCTCTGATGCTCAAAATCTCCTCATGCGTGCTCTTCCTCCACTCATTGCCCCTCTTCAGCTCTGAGGCACCAGGTCAAGATCTCCAGCTTCAGTTGAGCCTGGATTTCCTCTGTGACCTCTATGCAGAGGTTTCTATTGGAGCTTTTTTTTTTTTTTTCACTTGGTGAAACATGGTGCACCTCAGTCAGCCCGTCTGCCTGTGCAGGAGGCCAGCACTTCCCTTGATGATATGGCACAAGGCTTCACTGTGCCACTTCTCTACTAATTTGATATGCTGATCAAGGTGCTGCAACTTAATTTAGCCACCACCACTGTCAGAGTGAATTTGCTGTCATATGTTTGGCTAAAAGTCCCATCCTACCATGTAGAATTAGCAGCTTTACATGTATTCACTCAGATTCCACCATGATCTCTAGACAGACAGACAGACAGACAGACAGGTGATTTTGGATGCAGTGTGTGTAATTTTTATGAGCCTGTTCTTGTTGGTGGTGGACAGCATGTTGTAATAACAGGAGAAACAGTACAGCAGGATGGGTTGAATGATGGTGAAAGAAGGTGGGGGGCAACAGAGAGGGCACGGAGCTCGCGGATGACATGGAGTCTTTAATAATGTACAGCAACATACTTCTTCAGACTGCAAGACCCCCCCGCCTGTTTGATGGCCACATGTGCCACAAGAACCTCATTCATCAGAAGTGAGCAACAACAAAAGCAGATTGTTTTTTTGTTTTTTTTAGATTCCACCAACTACCATTGACATGTTGCCATATCTAGAGGAAACTCGTAACTGTTATTTAAACTATACCAATAACACTAACTTAGATCTCTCTGCTAATTAGCCATACAATTTAGAGATGGTTTAGAGCTAGTTAGATGTTGATGCATTCATGAATTACATTTTACTTACAATTCAGTAACCCTAGCCCTGTTATTATTATTTTCATTATTATGGTTAAAAGTAAAAACAAAACAAAACAAAACAAAAAACTACTTATTACTTACAAGTCATTGAAATGATTCATTTTTATTGTTGCATTTGATGTGCTACGGAGGAAATTAGCTGTGTGTGCTAAAGATACATACACACACACACACACACACACACACACACACTTCTGTTTTGAGTAGCTTACTAAGCTTAGGGATTCAATCATCTCCACTCTATCAGCCATAACAGATCATAATGTGCAGGCACAGACACAGTGACCTTGACACCTGCTCACCATGTCATATACATGGCAACAAACAATGAATAAAAATGAATATGTTTTAATTAAACTATTTCCACAAAATAGACAATGTATTTGTTTTATTTTCAATAAATGATAAACATGTCTTCTGTCTGCCTAGCAGGATGGGGTGGATCTCTATAAAAGGATTGTGATTGGAGGAATAAGACTTGGTCATCTGTCTGGATTGTCCCTTAATTTTCAGTTGTAGAATTTATATGGTTAAATGTTTTGGGCTCAGTGTTTTGGTAAGTGTCTCTTGTAAAGGTCTGGTCATAGTTTGGTTTTATTTGGCTTGTCACACACACAGTACTGGACCTGTTTTTTTTTTTTTTTCTTAAATCCCACTGAGGATGGCTGCATGTCAGCCGTTTAACTGCGCCATGTAGTGCAACTGTGTGGCAGCATCTGGACTAATTCATTCAGGTTTTTCCTTTAATGTGTCTCAGTTGGTGTGTGAATCCAGAGGAATACTGAATATTAAGAGATTAACTCATAGCATACAGTAATCAAACTGCCTGCAGATCCTTTGAGGTCAGTATCAAAACAGTGAGAAACATTTACCTCCTCACAGACCCTGTGTCTCCATAGGAGGTCTGTGGATGAGTTGCCGTGGTTTCCTTTGCTCCTGCTGTCAACTCCCCGGTGCCCAAAGCTCTGTGCATTTGACACTTTTCAAAATCTTGAGTTCAGAAAAGAAAAAAAAAACAACACTTTGATAAAAAATTGAAAGTTACAAATTGCAAGATACAAATACAAGATATTCACAAAGAGACATTAAATTAATAAACCAAAAATGCACACACATGAGGATCAGAGTGGGTTGCTCCCATGAGTTCAGATGCAGCTGTGAGATGAAGAGCGTGGAGGTTTTTTCCAGTTTGCTTATACTGCTGTCTGTTAGGTTACTTTTTATAGGAAGCGAGAATGTGTGCATCCTCGGTTGACATCCAGTCCCAATGCAAATGAAGCTTTGCCTTAGTCCACAGCACAGGGAGAGCAAGCTGCCAACAGGCTGTGAGAAGTGACTCTGCATACACTGGTGCTTGGAATACAGCATTTGTTTTTGTTTGTTTTTTTCACATTTTGACAGACAACAAGAGACCAATAAAACAATTACACAACATATTGAGAGGTTAAAAAAGACATTGTATATTTCACTGGGGAAACATTATACCACCAGTCTTCCTTGTGTTCAACATCAAGATCTATTCATTGCACTTGACTGTCTTTTGAACACTCTGATCATTTATGCTACATCAGATGCCTGCATCATCATTGTCTTTAAGTGATTGTGGTCCATCTGTCAAAGCCCCTGCTGGGCCAGAGCTTGCACGTTCCATCTAATCTGCAAAGTCCTGCTAACCAGTGATTCAAGCAAAAACAATCTGGTTTTCTTAATTTCCAGTTCATAAGGTTATAAATTCATTGTTCAGTGTCATCAGGCATTCTGTCACAGCTGCTTTTAAACCATTTGAACTGCCAGCCATTGCTGTAAATCGGCATATAATCAGTAGACATGTGCCTGCCTGTCAGGATTGACATGAAAATAATTTAATTAATTAAACTCATGGGGAAAAGAACACACAGAAAACTGATAAACCATGAATGACTGGATTAGCAGCATTTTAACTTTGTAGGCTTGTAAGGGTGGTGCAATCCAGTGACATCCAGTGGGAAAGCAACACTGAATATAAGGATGCTATTGTTGAATGCACAAATATTGTATATCTTTTATGTTAACAAGTTTCCTTAAGTTGACTTCCTTTAGTCTTTGATTTGTTACTATGCACAGTTTCTATTAAAATGTAAATACAGTTTATATATCACTGGGTTTACAGCAGTAAAAAGTCTTCCTTGGTTTGTTGTGTCCCTTCCAGTAGCATGAAAGGCACGACACAATTCAGAATAACTGTAAGTACAAAACAATACAACTGGTGTATATAAATGTGGCAGGACCAATATCCTATGATCCTGTAAAAACAAATAAAAAAGTGCAGGGTAAATGTTTTATTTGACACTGATAATCGGTGTGGTAAAGTCTGGCGTCTTGCTCGTACATTTTGATTCTGAAAAAATGAATATGTCACATTCAGCTAATGCAAATAACACATTCTTCCAACCTAGAGTAGAGTAAATGGAGTGTAGATACTATCAGCAATAAATCAGGGCAGTTTACTCCACAGTTGCTTTGCTTGCATATTTTCCCCAAAGGTTTGTGTTTTGCTCCAGGATCATTTTATCATCATTAGTTTTGGTGAGCTACTTTTTTCCTCCCATAGTGTGATAAGGTCCTGACTGTCCCTCTTCACAGGCCACTGTATGACTGTATTTAGCTTTTTTCAAAAGGAAACACTAAATGTTGCGTTGAAATAAAAACAAATGCAGTACATGCTAACCACAACAACATTACAGCTTTCAATTTATATTTATTAACTCTTTTAAAAAAAATAACTTTATTTAAGGCATTTTTGTTTAAAAAAAACCTAAAGTTTACATACAAACACATAAAGACATAACAATTCTGGTAAACATAATCTCGTACTAGTACCCTCCCCTGCTCCCTCCCCATATACCCTCCCTCGGACCAAGAGTACAAAAAAAAAGAAAAAAAAAGGGCGGGGGGTCCAATACTGCAGTGTGACATTGATGGGCTAGTCAGACAGATTGAGAAGGAAAAGCAAAATAAAGAATTAACTTCTTCACATACTCAATAAAGGGGAACCACACTCCAGTGTATGTGTCACTAGAGCCCTTCAATGTATGTCTTACTTTTTCTAGAACCTCCTGAATCCATCTTCTAAAGGGTGGGCATTTGTTAGATTTCCAATTCATTGTAATCACCCTGCAAGTTATAAGGCAACAGAATGCTAGTGTTTTCTTTTGTGCGTTAGTGGTACATATTTCTGGGGGTGTGACTCCAAATATAGCAGTGAGCAGATTGGGTTTGATGGATGTGTTGCATAGAACTGATAGACAATCAAAAATTGAGGACCAGAAAACAACTAGGGAGGGACAGGACCAAAACATGTGGCCCAGCAACACTTGGTTGTCACACCTAGGACAAGTAGGGAGAGTGGATGGGTATATTTTAGCTAGCCTATCATTGGAGTAATGTAACCTGTGAAATACTTTGAATGGTATCAGCCCATGTCTTATACATATAGAGGAAGTGTGTATGTTGAAGATGCATCTAGCCCAGACATCATCCAAGATCACAATCTCTAGGTCCCGTGTTTTAGTGTATGAAGTGGGATCCATATTATGTATTATATTATATGTCTTGGAGATCAGACCGCTGTTCACTGGATTCAGATTTAATAAATCCTACAAAAAATCTTTGTTTGGTGGCTTGGGGTAAGAGGGGAAATGTTTGGAGGCGAAACTACGTGCCTGGAGATATCTGAAGAAGTGAGATGTTGGAATGTTATGGTCTTTAATTAGGACTTCAAAGGATAGGAAGGAGTTTTCCTCAAATAAATCCTCAAAGAAAACCAGTCCGTGCTGATGCCAACTGGCAAAATTCCTATCTGTCTGTGAGGGTGTGATGAGGTGGTTGAAGGATAGAGGGGAAAGGCTATTCTTCTGATCAAGATTAAAATGTTTATGAAATTGAACCCTAATTCTAATGGAAGTAGACACAACAGGATTCGAAAAAATCATACCATTTGCCTGCGTTGCCAGTGGAGCTGTTAGCAGAGAGACAGGGGATATCGAAGCATGTGATGAAAGTTCCATCATAGCCCAGGTGGGCCCTTTTTTGTCAGAGAACGATGTCACCCAATATGCCAATTTGGAAATATTTGATGCCCAATAATAATGGAGGAAGTTTGGGAGACCCAATCCTCCTTCAGAGTTAGGTCTTTCCAAACAGAACGAAGAGACATACTTATCTAGTTTAATAAAGAAATGCTTTGGGAGCCAGAGAGGGATTGCTACAAACATATACAGGAATCCAGGCAATACTGTCATCTTGAGGGCATTAATGTGGCTGAGATGGGGAGGCCGACCACTTCTCTGTATTTATTTACTCTTCAGGCCAAACTCATACAGTTATGAAAACATCAGAAACCACACACACACACACACACACACATATAAGATGCTGTCAGAACATTTTTCATATCCTGTGTGATTATCTCTGCTGTGATCATCAGGAAGCCGCTGTTCCAATGCACCACACGCTGTATAATAACCATCCAGCATCAGTATAATGTCACATATGGGATTCAGTTGTCTGATTTGAATGAATATAAAGAGAATACTTTAAACAGTAGTACTAGAACTACTGTTGTATTCTCAACAGTGGTACTAGTACAGAATATATACATGACATCATATGAAGGGATGAGGAAACAGAAAACAACAACAAACAGAAAAACAATATGCTGTATTCTACTGAAAATCACTATACGGTCTTGGCTAAGTGTCGTCTCTGTTCAGGACCTGCACTAAGCTGAGATAGAGAAAACAGAGTTATGTTTTTCTACAGATGTATGTAATAAAGAAACGACAACGTCAGATTTATGCTGGTGCTGGGAACGTCACATCTCTTAATTATCTGAAGGAGGAAGACTTACACACACATCTGCTCTTTCATCAATTTCACCAGCACTGTGGTGAATTGAAGCTCTATGTATGAAATGCTGAAATGTCCATGTCCCCTGATGTATGTAGGAAAGACAAAACAACTATTGATAAATTTGTGCAATACAAAAGTACAAAGAGGAGGCAGGATGTTATTTCTCCTGTGGAAAAACATCTCCCACAACACAGCTACACAATTTCTTTCTTGACTTGAGAGAGAGAATTATACAGTAACCAAGGGTGCACTTTGTGTGTGTGTTCAAACTTCAACAACCTGAGCACTCCGAGCTGGTTTATGTTGGTTTCATTACATCATCAGTAAAAAGTGTGAAGAGTTTTAAGTTGTGTTTCAGGGAAGGCACTCTCTCTGCTACCTTGCATCACGAGCGCATACGGTGCACAGTTTGTTAGCAACTGAAATTGTGTTTATAGTTTTTCAAAAAGGTGACTTGTGTCCTAATGGTTAAAAAATGTTTATGGTTTCACCAAAAGAGTTTAATGTATCGAATTCAGTGTTGTAGTGATTCAGAAAAAGTTTAAAATGTGCACAAGGAAAATGTACAGATTTGAGTTGGCACCTAATTCCCATATAATGACCAAGATGATTGCGCGGGCATCACATTTTAAAGTCAAAACGTCAGCCTCTCTTCATCCATCCATCCCTGTTGTGTATGTAACCCACAGAGCACAAATCACTTGTGCCTCTCCTCTTTCTCTCTACTTCCACAAGAGTTTTCAGAGCTGTGAAAGATGCCCCAGTAAATCCGGGATCGACTGAGACGATGTAGCACCCAGTGCAGACGGTGTTACTTTGTGACAGAGCCTTATGAAAATTGTCACGCACGTCCTCATATGCCTTCGGGGAGGAAAAGTGCAGCTGCATGATGCTAAAGTGCTTGAGCCTCTCACAGTACTTAGATGATTTCCCTCCGTTGTATCTTCCTCAAGATGTGTTTTGGCACTTTATCAATTGCAAAGAGGCACACTGACTTGATATCAACACCTTGAGTGTCTTGGTGATGTCCTTCAAGGTGTTTTTTTTTTTTCTTTTTCTTTGAATGCCTTAAATTTTGGCATTTCCTCCGCAGCCTGCTGTTTTGGGATTTCCTCTGAGGCGGTGTCAGAGACTCCAGGTTGTGGCAGTGATCCTCTGTAATGGAGACAAGTTTACCATACGTAGCTCTTGATGCTGCATACCTGTGATCCTCATTATTGATATCCACTGTTACGGCACTGTCAGCCTGACAGATGTCATTGCTGAGTGGGATGTTCCCATTGGCGTTTTCAATGTCACGCTAAGGTGGCATTTGTCAGCTGGCAAATCCTTTTTATTGTCCCCTGATACTTCACAAGATAAAAGTGAGGAGCCACTTTCTCCTGTATTGTTACTTACCTAAATCTCAGCCCTGTCAGAGAGCATGTTCTCTGATGAAATGAGAAAATGGTTGACACTGCTGTGTCTTCAGGAGTACCTTCTGAGAAAGAAAGAACGAATTATTATTTAATTAATCCCACTTTAGGAGTTATGAAAACCTATGTTCGGTTTCCAAAATAAAACTGAAACCTTGTCCGTACAGTAAGTGATAGTTTGCATCAGCACAACCGCTCACACTGTCTCAACTGATGCCAGCTACAACCTAATGAACAACATTAATGAATAAAAGATGCTAACCATGCTAACTGTTGTGATGCGCCTGTTAGTCTCTGATTAGCTTCAGCAGTTCAGCTTCATTTAGATGAGTGCAGTAGTTGTGGGTGTTAAGTGGCTACACTCAGAGACTGATGTGAAGGTAACAACTGGGTGAATTTAATATTATATGTGCACTTAAACACACATCTGCATCTACAGTGAACATGACCTGACAGAGTGACTGATCTATCTGGACATGAATCAGCTGTACCCGCTGACGTCCTCTCTTTTCCTGAGTCAGAGATCTCAGTCAACTTCTCACCCAGTCATTAATCACGGGTCTGTGTCTGCGTGTCTCCTCTGGACATCAGTACCCTGCTCAGCTTTCAGATGGATACCACCTTTATCTTATGCTTTCTGTTGGATCCTAGAGGGATCCCACCCTCACTGCTGCCTACGAAAGCAGTGCAGTCTTCACAGACACCCAGCAGCGCTTTGTCTGTTCTGCCCAAAGGGGGTCCACTGGGCCGTCCTGCCTTTGAGCCATCTGCCCCAGGTGTCCGGCTCGTCGGCTCCCCAACCCCCCGGCTGTTTGCACGACTTCTCCTTCTCCACCTCAGCATTGCCTCCAGGCTGTCCACCTGAGGTCTCCTATAGGGTGGTGGTTTCTCTGTTCCCCCTTAACAGTCTCACTGTGGACTACTTAGTCCAGCCCTTTGTGACAGATTGTCTGCTTTTCTTCCTGATTATTTCTCCTCGTGTTCATTGTCCCTGTACCTGTTCGCCTGCCAGTTGGTCCATTCATCTGCCTGTTTGTTCCTCTGTCTACCTGTACATCTGTCATGTTTCCATTAGTTACTTCACTGCATCACTGGCTCCTCTGTCTGTGCTGCTGTTCAGCAGTTGAGGAACTAATTCACCAGACCTGTCAGCACAGCTAACAGCTATTAGGTCAGTAAGAGATTCAGAATGTCACTTTTGATCCATGCTTGTTTTATGGAGCAGCCATGTGGTTGTCTGTTTTTGAGTAAGTTATCATATGGGTGATATGTGTGTATGGAAACAGCTATTTAGCTATTTAGTCATTAATTACCATGAGTTAGTTTCTGATCACCTTCAAGTCTTGTTTGTGTACAGGAACCATGTATGGCATAGACAGTCAACGGGGGCGACTGATATGATGCTGGTAATGTGCCACAACCCTCCAAGCTCGTCTCACACCAGCTGATGTGAGCCTGAGCACTGTATCAGGTTTCATCAGGTTCAGTTTGTGCATCTAACAGTCAACCAATTTAATTCAGCCCGAACCTCATTGTAGCGTAAGACAATGTAAAAACAACATTTTATTTAAAAATGACTTCTTTTTTTTCTGTATTTCCTTTGAACAGTAGTGAGTTCAGAACTCGAGCCCTCCCTAGCAGTGCGTTCCCTGCTTTGCTAATTTCACATGATTACAATACAGTTATATTACCATTCCAGTATTGACACACTTACAGTCAGATGTTTTATTTTGTTGGAGCTAAAAAGCAGTTAATTGGAAAATTGCCCCCTGGAGTGTAATCAGTGTAACGAGGCACCTGTAGCAGACAACATATTAGCATTTCTGCATTTTTTTTCACTGATTGACCTTCCCAGTGCACCTGCTTTTGATCAAGCGCTAATTAAAACTCTGATTGTGATTAGATCAGAGACAGCTCCCACAGGCCTTTCAAAAGTCTGAAATAGAACTAAAACAATTCATCCAGAAATAAGGTCTTTATTATTGTTATGTATTAAATCAGTTATTCAATAGTCTTAAAAATACTAAAACATGGAAATTAGGATTTTATGAATCACCGAAATGTCAACATTGCAATTAAACATCTCAAAAATAATTTGCTACTTTTGAGTAATTTACCCAATGCCATTAACATCATGCAGATCAGGGTGATGGAAGTAGCACAATTTTCTGTTTGTTCGTGGGACATGCAAATTCATAAAACTGATAATTCAGTTGAATTTTGTTCACATGAGTTGTACCACCACAAAGTTATTGTACACAAGTACTTCAAACATTTGAGTAAAGTCGTGGAAAACTTTTATTGATGCAGAGTTGTCATTTTTGGTTGGTGAAAATTTGGTCTTAAATATCACAGGTGGCAAAAAAAAGAAGTCAGAAATCATCCTCTTATCACATTTGCCTTAAGCTTCATGAGGGATGGAAGACTGTAGTGCAGAGATGTTTAAATGATTAAAGATATGGAAATGACAATAAAGTGCACTTATAAATGCATTGTTGTCATAAGACTAATTCAAATATTTCACATGTAGTATGATGAGTTAATGGTTAATGAAGGTTAGTAGGAGGTTGTTGAAGTATGTGGGGTTTTGCTCACTGTCACACAGTCCTGGCAAAGCAGAGGAACTCTGGGGTATTGTTGTAATTGACTGCCATTTATTTAGTCATGAATATTTAACTTGACATTTTAAACTAGGTTTTCTGAGACTGATATGGATATGCTTTGACTGAACACCCCCTGCAGTCTATAGTGCTTAATGCAGGTTACCAGCCTTCCACAGGTACATACTGTTAACACAGCAAAGTCCTACTGAGCAAGACATGAAAATGTGATAGCAACTTTTTAGTACTTAAAACACACACTCATACTTTGCTTTTCTTTGTCTATTTTATAATAGAATAGAATAGAACAAGTTAATTGTTATTGCACACAAGATACAGAATGTTTATTTGTTTTAAAAATGTGAAAAATGGAGATAATCAGGCAAGAAGTAGGAACATTTCCTCATAGACTTTAACACAATGTTGCTTATTTATTCTAGCAATTAAGTTACATCCATCAGAAAGAAGGCATGTTTTGCAGTGATGTCACATTAATTTTCATAAAACACAGACTCCATGTTTCACTTACTCTAAAATAAGTGCACTTTTAGCAGATTAGAGCCTGAGACAAATGAGAAGCAGCAAGCATGACCTCAGTCAAACCGAGAATGTCTCAACTGACTCTGAGGCCAGGTGCATGAGTGCTGGTGATGATTACCTCAACAGCCTTAACGTCAGGCTATCCTCTTCACTCCAGCCACTCCAATCACTGGGCTTTCATTCTGAAGGGCCGGTGGGATAGTCTCCTAAGTCTTGGGTAACAGGGCACTCATCAAAAAAAAAACACAGAGAGCAGGCTTTAAAGTACAGGTTCTCGGGTGACTAAGCTGTGGAAGAAATCAGTGCTCCACGTTGGGTGCCAACTAACCCTCTATTGGCTGTGTAAGTGCTCTCTCCAGTGAATGAGTCAAGGTACATCTCAACTCCATGATGCTGATGTGCCTGAAGCCCTGCTGGTCTTTAGTCCTGAATATGAGCCACTGGGACCTGAAGTCCAATTGATATGCAAGTGATGCATAAGCGGAACATTACAGGGAATAATTTGGTCTGGTGTCCATGAGCTGCTCAATCATACCTCAGCACATGTAGCAAGACGGCAACAGGGAGCTTGAAAGAATGTGAGGGAAATCAAAGCCTAAAAAAGTCTGTTGGCCTGAAGTCGAGAGAGACAGGGGATGAGAAAAACATGAGCTTTTTAACGTATATGTCATATATTTAAAATGTCAGGCAAAGGCAAGCGACTTCACAGATTTGCATCAGCAGTTCAACATTTAAACACACCAAGACAAGTTACTGTGAGAGGCCATGTTGCATATTACTGGAGAGGAGACCAGGGCCTCTTGTGACACCAGTAAGTTGTCACACTGGTCATATCTCCCACACCAGATGTTGGATGTGTGGAGGAAATCTATTAGTTGCATGTGTCACTGTTCCAAACTCTTTTCATGTAACATGAGTCACTGCTGGCTTGTTTGCTGTTTTTCAACCCAAGTAAAATATACAAGGCTTTCATTTTGTAGACCATGTACAGGCGAGGATCAGCGCAGGCGGGGCGTGTCCAGGTGCACATTGCAAGTTTCATGCGCCGCGCACCCCAGCGCAGGTACTCCTCTTTCCCACCTCCGTCCCTGCTATGGGCGCAAGGTGTGAGTGGGTTTAACACAGCTGACTCAGATCTTCACCAATCAAATGAGCTCCTCTCCTCACCTTTAAATGTGCTGCGGGCGAGGCACACTGCAGTTTTCATCATTTTATATTTCGACATGGACGAAGGACACAGCCACGTCAGATGGCCAAACTTCTCCCAAGAGGAAACTGATGTTTCTGAAGGTCCAAGCTCACAGTGGCTGAATTTATGGTAACACCAACAGACCACCACGGACTGATGAAGCAAAAGTAGTCTGGGAGGAGGTCACTGATATTGTTAATCAGGTTTGTCCTCATACACTGAGAACTACCCACTCAAACACTCACATTTAGTGACCTATATTTAAACCCCGGGGATGAAATCTGAAGCACCTGTGCGTAAAGGACGCATCACCAGGCTCTGTGGCCTGGACCATGTCAGCGAGCGTCTCTCTCTTTTTCTCTTTTCTTTTGAATTTTCTGAGATGAGAGATGCTGAATATATATTCAGTATCTGATGGTTGTGGTTGGCTGAGAGAGATGTGAACTCGTTAGTTTGCAGCTGTGTTAAAGGGACATCGTGTAGCTTTTCTTGCTGTCTATTCATGAAAATCGATTATTTCGTTCAAAAGTATGCGTTTCATCAATCAATAATTTATCCCATCAACAAACTGAAGTGTTCTGGTAAGCTTTGAATTTGCCATTCATATCATTCATATATACATAGAGCGGGCAAGCTCGGTGCTGGCTGCCATGTTATGCTTTCATGTTAAGTGGCAGTGTGACCGGCAGTGGAGTGTTCTGTACATGAATTACATTTCAATATGAGAAATGAACTAACATCAGCCCTCTATACCTTTTGTGTGGTTGTCTGTTGGTGCCTCAACTTTCTGTTGATTTCAGTTATTAATGTATTTAACTGTATTTGGAATTTGGATATAGAAAGAAGTGCAATATGATTCCAGTGCTAATCACTTCAATTAGAATGACCTTGTTATTAAGTGTACTAAAAATATAAGGTGACACACATAAAATAATGCTACTTTTCAGGCACTACAGAAACAGATGGTCTCTCATATTTATGAGTGGAGGCAAAAAGAAGTGTTAGGAGATATGTGCAATGCGTACAATACATTTCAGTTCATGCTCTTCAGGAGTGTTGGCTACCTGATGTAATTAGGTCAGGGTAAATTGGGATGCCTGCCCCCTGGTTTTTGGTATGTTGTTTTTTTTGTTTTTTTTGTAAACATAGAACACAGTTAAAAGTATCCACATGTCAACTTGAGCTGTTCCAGCCTGGGCAGAAATGAAGGTATAAATCAAATTGAGGGGCTGAATGATGCACCTGGTCCATTGGCCTATGCAGACACAGATGTGCCTCAAATACCTAATGCAGACATTTCAGCATCACATTATCCAGAGAAACTGTCCACTGCTCAGGATTCCTGTCAAATTTTGTTTTCCTCTCCCCGTTACACATTCACCACTTTCGTAGAGACACTGACAAACCTAAAAACATACGCTTAACTGACACTCATACAAGGACGCATTATAACCAACTGTCACACCCACGTAGGCTGCACTTCTAAAAGCTATTACAATTATCTGCCATCAGGAGCTTGGAGCTGCTGTGAAAGCAGAGCAGGACCTTGAGGATGTGAGCTCTGTCTGAAAAGCACAATCATGCCTCGCTGAGCTGGGTGCCAACTGTGAGTCCAATGTTTTATTAACCCTTTTCTGGTTTCATGAAGGCCTACGAGTGAGTTGGGTCTTCAGCTACCTGGAGGGCCAGTATTCGATTTTCCACATAGTTGACCCAACGGAGTAGCACCAGCTGATTGATGCTGCAAACCAACCAAGGTCCGTGCAGGCTACTTGCTTTAGATGCTGTACTGTGAAGTGATGTGACGTGAAGTGAGAACTCACTGCACAGGCTCTCACTGACTGCTGATCTGTTTAATAGTTCATGATCCACTGACACAATGTACACATTTAAGTGCTTTGGTGTTAATGATGTCATACATTAAAAAGAATACAAAAACTGTGTGTGTGTGTTTTTTCTTCTTTTTTTCTGCTTTTGTCTGGTGTATGGAATACATTGATGCTGTCTTGTGTGTGTGTGTGTATAACTCCAATAAAGATGATGAAAAAAAGTACACGTTTCGTACTTTGGTGATGAATAGATTATATTCCTAGAGGATGAAATAAGTCAGGTCCTTGAGGGAACAGAAATGACTATTCAGACTTTTCCCTAACCATTTAAAACTGACTTTCTTTGTCACGTCACGTTTGTGTTTGACCTTATCGCAGCAGAAAGAAAGCGTGTGCAGATTTTGACTATAGAAAGCTGTCTTGACATTTATCAAGGGGAAAGTTGATCTGTTTTCACCTTAAATCTGAGTTACAAAGAAGTAGTCCGCAACTATTTAAAGGAAGAGTCTGTAGGTTTTTTTGCACAACATTTAATTTTGTCCCCTCCTCTTGGGCTCAGTTGCCACGCCCCCTGCCCCTGACAGCAGTTGTCAGGACTGACCTTTATTCTACTGCTGTTCACATGGAACCTTCTCCACTTTGGCCTCTGCAGACACAGTCAGCCCATGGGTGATGGTTAAACAGAATTTCTTTTGTATAAGTTATATTTTGTTTTTTTTTAGAAAATCCCATCGACCCTACCTTTACAACATCAGAGTCATGTGAAACAAATATAAGAGTCCACGAAGCAGAACGACTGAACGGCTACAATTCACTAACATTAACATAACTTATGGCTGTGGCTTCTCGCCATCATTAGCTCGCCCTCCAGCTCACAGCTGACTTCATCCACCGGGGCTGAATGAGCAAACAGCAGAGAGACGGCTCCTCTGGAGCTCAGCTCAGTTTTCATGCACCAGCACCATGTCGCCCGGACGTGGGGTGGTTTAAGCTGTTTATGGACCTGCTACTCCTCTGGCTCACTGATAACCAAGCAAATCATGAAAATGTGCTACATTTGTGCACCTCAATTGGATGGGTCATCGGTTTTGCTGTAACACTGGAAACTGATTCAAACTATGCATTTGGACCAATAAGTTCAATAAGACAGAGGGGCTGTTAATTTCACATAAAAATAAATTAATTTTGAAATTTGTAAAAACCTACTCTAGGTGTGTTGTTGTGAACGAATGCTGTGAATGCTTTTACAAGCACAGTCAACTGACCCTTCGCTAAGCCACGCCCCCTTTGGTTACTGTTGCTCTGTCAAGCTTTCACTCCCAGCCATGTTCCTAGCATAAGAAATAAGGAGCTTTCAGTAATATTTGCATCAGTTTCAAAGGAAATATCAGCAAATTTCTGGAAAAAAAACAAAAAAAAACTGTTGGGAGATATCAGAGAGAAGCAGTCAGAAAGATCATTAATAGTTTTCAGTTACATGACCCGTGCAGCTGGAGGGTAAAACAGCGGTTCAACGAGGCGACCGGACTCTGCACAGGGCAGCAACGAGGCCTGTTAATTTTCTCCATCTATCAACCCACGAATGCTAAGGTCATCTCACTGATCGTGAAATAAGATACGCTGACAAAATGCAAGTTTTGGGTGATTGTGATCTCTATACAGGGTCAGACTGTTTTCAGTTGCTGAGAACAGTCCCTTAGTGAGTCAGCTGGCTCCTCTGACCTGCTGTAGATGCTCATAAAACATACAGTTTGTAGTGAATCCATCTCCGTTAGGACAATAAACAAATATAAAATAAAACACCCCCGCCACCACACCACATAAGCCCTACAGCAACCTAGGGATACGTTTTTTAAAGCAAAGGTAAATGCTAACTAGATAACACCAGCTACCTACGTAACACTAATAGACAGCCTGGCTTACTGTGGAGGAGGAGCGATTGGTGCGGTTTAGGAACGTCTAATGACACAGATCTTCAGGTGTTGGGCTTAGAGAAGGAGTAAAATTCAACATCACCCTCTAAACCTTTCGGACATCAGGTGTTGGACTTGCAAATCTTGTACACACACCGCTTTTGTTTTCTGCCGAAAGCTCGACAGACCTCTCATAGTGCATAGTCACGGCTGCTAATGTAGAATCGGACAGTAGCTGTTTCAGGGCTTAGCGAAGGGTCAATTGATACTAAAAGCTGCCCCTGTATTTTTTCAGTATGGAGTACATAATAAGGATCCAAACAATGACTGCGCTCTGATTTCCTCCTTCAATTCTTCTGTGACTTAGTGGGTCAAAGCACATGTGTTTTGCAGTTGACATCAGCATCAGCGTTCTCATTAATTATTTTAGAAGTATGAGGAGTGGCTGACAGGGTGTTGGGTTAATCACTTTCATGCCTACTGCTTTTCTGCAGCTCCACATTAAAGCTTTGGAACCAGGGAACGACTTGGATGCTAAAAATCGGTTTCATTATTTGTATTTATTATCTCATATCTCCTGTCCACAATGACACCCGCCTGCAGCGCTACACATGCAGCATTTTCACCAACAACCAATTCTGACTATTTGTCAGCCATGTGCAGCCAAGTGAGATCTAATCTGCTGTATCGGACGGCCGGCAACAGTGACTAAGTGCTCAAACATTCGGTATCGACTGTTTCCCCGGGGCAGCCGTCGCTGATGGACTGAAAAAGGTAACAATGTCGTCCTCCGGGGAGAGCAACCCAGGTCCAAACCCCCCCGTATTCTAACCCATGCTGCCTTTTGTCCCACAGAGTGACTGGTGAGTCAGAGCCGGGCTCGCACAAAGTGGGCGTCACATCGGTTGCCATGTTGCCCACTTGATCTTTTCAGGGTATTTAATTAGCATAGCATTGTAATCCCTGCAGGGGATTTCCACTGACTGTGTGTGTGTGTGTGTATGTGAAATACAGAGCCACAGAAGAAAGGAGGTAAAAAGAAACAGAAACGGATCTTCATTATTTCATTCTTCAATGGTGAGAGGGTTGTTTTTTCATCCTACATGAGCAGATTTTTCACACATTCTGCGGTTATAGTTCAGTCTGAGAACACAGCTGCCTGCTTTGACCTGAAAATGTTTTTGTTTTTTTCAAATGGGCTGCTAGGTGGCAGTGCAGCACGGGAGCTGCCACTGTGTGTGTGTGTGTGTGTATGTGCATGTAGCCCTTTCAGCTGAGAGGACACTGCTCTCCCTGGCCAGTACAAACCAGATTAGGGGGATAATCCTGATTTAACAGGCCTTATTATCTTTTATTTAGGAGTATCCGTCTCCACTGAGTTCACGTCTCATGAGACTGATGCACATCTAATTTGATTAGAGAACCTTAGAGTCTCACTGCCTTTTGGAACCAGTTGAAAATACAGGTGCCTTCACCTATAGGAGTATAATAGTGTATGTTTTGGAGCTGGACAGCAACTTTTGTCCAAATGATTTAATTACTATAATCCACTTCTCTCTAGTAGTCACAGTCCAAGGAGGGACAGGGATGGATGCTTTGATGGTGCTGATTGCAATGTAATTGAGAACAAATTGATTTTCTCCACCTTGCATTACACTGTATTGATTGACCACAATTTTGTCGCAGGTTTTCAAGGAAATCAAAGTGGTCAGTAACCGGGGGTAATCTCACGCTGTTGATTCTTACATTTAACACAGGCCCCTCCATCTACAAGAGAAAATCTCTATCTGACTACATAATGGTGCTGAAGCCCGAGCACTCTAACAAGCACATGAAAAGATAATACTGAAGTCGTCAGGAGCCAGCTCACTCCGGATGACATTTTCACTTGGCATATGTCTGGGTACATTTTGCATGAGGCAAAACAGATTGAAAGTGTCTCATCCTCTGTCATCGCCAGCTCAAATGTGGTTGTTGTCAAGAGTGGTTGTTCTGCAGAGTCGTGACATCAAATTGCATCATTTTAAGAAGGCCTTGCTAATGCAAAAGAAATTGCTATAGTCCCTCACAAGTGAATATGCATCTCACATTTCCTTGTCATCGCCTCCAATCTTTTTTGACAAGTGGTTCAAATATGACCACCCAATCCACTACAGAGGGGAATAAATCTGGCCCCGTCCCCATCTGTCTTCAGACGGGGGGGCTTCCTCCGTTTTGACGCCGACACTCATGGTCAGTTGTGGCTGTTTATGGTCACTAACCTGCTGCTACTACATGCTGTATGATAGCCTGTGGAGGACTTTATCGACAAGTACACTCATAACTCAGGCTGCTGGTGCTTCACGGGCTGTAATCTGTTACCACTTAATCCATCTTCTCTATGGAGCCCCGTAGGTGACCTGCAGATAAATCGCGTGTGGAGCCTTGTGAATGTCTCCAAGGACAAAATTAGATCGGTATGTACCTGTCAGTCTCATGAAATATGGAATGGTCCAATTCTTACTCACACTGGGCTAAGACAGGGGCTTACCTTACCCTAACACCTCAAGGATATCTGTACATACCTGTCAATGAAATACATTTTACATCCATACAATACATGTCCTTTTGGCTTTCAGTGCTTTGAACATGACACGCCACGTGTACACTTTCTAATCAGCTAAGCTCGAACTGTCATTAATGCACACACAATCCTGGCAGCCCTGACAACAAATGCTAATATCTGCATGTCAATTCACACTGAAGTGCAGACATTTGAATATAGCAGCAGGAAACTGTGGACTTAGAGCAGTGCTGCTGGCGCACATCCCAGGCGTACATAGCCGCAGGCAGTCTCTACTAGAGGCGAGTGGTGTTTCTTTACTTTAAACCACTCCATACCGAGGCCTGCACAGTGATTTACTGCAGTATGATTTGGCGTGCTGGTGTGTATACTGCGATCAGCAAACAGTGCAGTGAGATGCACTCCTTTTGATGCCTGTCTCTTCACATGTCTCCCTCCCTCTGTCTCTCTGCTGAGAGCTGCAGAGCTCAGGAGGAGTAAGAGGAGGAGGCAAACATCCCTAGTTCAAGTCAATACATCTGTGCATCTATCCACATGTCAGGGAAGTCATTACCATTGCATACCCGTGAAGCAGCCGGGCTTTTGGGGAAGACTACCTGCTTCCTATCCACGTCCATCCCCAGCAGCATCAGCTGAGATTTGGTGGACACCTGTGAGCTCAGAGACCACAGCTGACTCTCATCCTGGAGACAGGGACTTAATGAGATGGTTTACTGTACCCATGCATGACTGCCATTAATGCGATGCAGTGTATACAAAATCTGGCATAAATCAAGGGTTTTCTTCCGTTCTCTGATGAGGAAAGATGGAGAATCCCTCAGTGTACCTACAGTATGACCCTGGAATAAATGGAACACCAAGCAGTTAATAAAATATACATTTCCAGTACCTAAGTGTTACTGTGGGCTGCTGCTAAATCAGGGAAACCACTGAACCAAGACTGAATAAATTACACACATTATTTCCATTTGAAACAGTGAACAGATCTAATTAAATTACTACAATAGTGTTTTTAGTCATGCCCCCACAGCTGATTACTCACCACCAACTAACCCTTTTTTTATTATAAACATTGTGTTTTTTTCTAAATGTGACCAATTACTCAGATAAACAAGACCCAGAGATGTAAAAGAAAAATAAATATGTTATTAGCAGTTAACTTTTATCTTTTGATTAAATGGTGTCAAGAGGAACCCAGCTTCAGGCTTAAAAAGAAAGAAAATGAATTAAAGCTGCAAGCAGCGTTGATGGGCCCTCGCGATCCTGCACCTCCGCTCACCCCCGGCGGGTTTGTACCAACCCTCCCAGAGTAGCTGTGTATGGTGGCGGTCCTGGGAGTCTGCACTTGGGTGTCAAATTAGCTTGCGTGGACTGTGTGGCGACAGAGGAGGTGTACAGCCATGTGTGTGTATTATCCACAGTGCCACTAGACTGAAGTAGACCAGATCAGCAGTGAGGATCAGTGCATGTCAATGTAAAATACATCATTTAAGAGTTCTAAGAGTGAGACCTCATATTAGCATATGTAGACATTCAGGGCAGAACTCTGATCATATCCAGAGATCTTTAAGCAGTTTAATAAGTATGTGGGAGTGAGAGCAGTTGGAATTTTATGGCGAATCATCAGAAATGTCAGCACCAGAGTCAGAGTAAAGCTTTTGATAAATGTTCAGCGCAAAGGTCT
Source organism: Selene dorsalis (assembly GCA_900303245.1). Classification (NCBI taxonomy): domain Eukaryota; kingdom Metazoa; phylum Chordata; class Actinopteri; order Carangiformes; family Carangidae; genus Selene; species Selene dorsalis. Next base: position 19,561 of record OMNW01034480.1, on the reverse strand, counting down.
GAACATGAGGTTCAACAAACATGAAGTGGATTGCAAAAATCCCTAGGAGGAGTTTGTTCAAATATCATTTGTAGAAATGACCCAAGAAATTTCAAAATTGACCACTTGAATCAAAATGGCCAACTTCCTGTTTACTTTAGACCATGGTTGCCAGAGACTTATTTTGTCTATCAGACGCCTATGCAGGGCACGATAAATGGACACATATTGTGGCGACGTCAAAAGAATGGAAGACAACAACAAACCGTGGACAGACTATCTGGGGGGATTTGTCCATTCAAAAGACGCTGAAGGGCACATACAGAAATAAAGCAATATATGAAGACAGAGCGCGGGGGATGGAGGAGCACGGTTTTTGGAGGATGTGGCTTCAATGCCAAAGAAAAATAAAAAAATCTCAAAATAAAGTACAAGGAAGTAAATAATGGGAACAATAAAAGTGGGTCTGGGCGCATAAGCTGAACAGACTACAACCTATATGATGAAGAGCTTGGTGCCCAGTGTGCTATTCTATTCTGACCGCAGTGATGGAGGAGGTCCTGGGTCAGGAAGCAAATTGTTTCTCTCTCTTTCTCTCTTTAGCCTATACATATATATTTATATATATCCCCATGTAAAATGAAAACACTTGAGAAAAAAACACAAGTGCGAAAACAGTAATCATTGTAATAATCCCTGTGACCACAGCTGACCACAGTGGTCTATAAAGGCTGTCTGTATGAAGTGGTCAATATAACCAATTTAATGTCACTTATTATTATTATTATTTTCTAGATGACACGACTGTTCTGAATCAGACAAGAGTGGGAGTCCTCAGTCAACCCCTCTGAGCAGGAGCTCATGCTCATCCACCAGCTCATCCAGCGTAAGTGTGTTATGCAGATGTGGAAAACAAAGATAGATGGAGAAACAATAATGATGTTCACCTCAAACAAATGTAAAAATTTTAAGCTTGGCACTGTTTTAGAGGCATCATCACATCCCTGTAATGTAACATAAGCTCTGTACTCAGAATTGAGTATTGTTGACATCTACAGTACAACTGTTTTAAGACCATTTTAAGGTATGAGCACTGTTTGAGCACATATATATTTATATGTTGAGATAAGTAGGTTGCCATTGATGGTATTTATCCATTTTGTAGGGACCACAGTGAGCAGAAAGAGGAAGAACAAGTTGGACGCAACCTTGGATGTTTTTGCTGATAAACTTGGCAAGGTACTACGGGCGGATAACGAAATGCTGTTACAAATGCAAGCTGCTCAGCCCAAGCATGAGTTGGAGATGATCCACCAAGTAGCAAGTACCAAGGTCCACCAAGTCAGCACCCACTCTGTCTACAAGCAGCAACACAATTTATTCAGCCTGTAAATCCCCCTTTTCAACAGTGGCCTTCACAGTCACAGAACACGCATTGCACATACGGCACTGATAAGTGTTTGAGGAATTTGTTCAATAAGGTGATGTGTTTTTTTTGTTGTTGTTGTTTTCTTTTTACTTTTTTGATAACATCATATTTGTTTGAAGCATTCCTGCTGATTCATATGTAATCCCTCTGATGGCATACGTTGATAGAATACAGCCTATGATATATTTGAGTTTCTACAGTTTCATCACCTTATTTAAAGGCTAAACCTAAGTTTTATGTTTCTTTGAGTATCTGACAAAGTAAAAAGTGTGATTGTTAAGGTTGCCATCATCAGCATGAAGTGCTTGGGGAAATACTGATAATCTTGGTTGTTTGTGGACCAGTGTAATGTGTATTCATTTATTTTTATTTTCTACAGTGTGCACTGTTTGCACTTTGACTGCACTTCTTACTCAGGGGAAGAAAGAATAAAAAAATAAAACTGAAAGAGTACACGTTAAGTGATTTGTCAACAGATAACAAATTAGTCATCTTGCGCAGTCTGTAACTAGAAACTGTAGACAAAACAAACTGAGAGTTTGTCCCCTAAGCACTACAGGAAAACTAAAATAATTATTAATGATTCAGCACTAATCCCATTATCTGCAGCCCTAATGTAAACATTGAAAAAAAAAAGTGTTGTAATGCACAGTGAACCTTATTTCAGCAGATAGCTATTTAAAGAGGCAGGGACATTTACATTACTGCCCAGCTGGATTGTCAATATTCAGTTCCTCATCTTGCTGAGTGTGAACCTCTCGCATCTGTGGACCCTTATACTCCTCTCCCTGAGCCTCACAAATGTTGTGCCTTTTGCTCAGGCAGTGCCAGTGACCCTTGAGCCTCCCAAAATAACATTCAATTTGTTCCTGGCTCGGCTTAGGCTCATATTGAAGAGTTGCTGGGCTTCGGACATGTCCTGAATCTGGGTAGCCCTTCATGAGCCAGTGGAGCAGAAGGTAGGCTACATCTCCCAGGAGCATAATTGGCACCTCTGTGCCACAGACGATTTCTTTGTCCTGACAAGATTTGAGAATAACAAAACACTTTGACCAGATCAACACAAGCAGAAGTGACATGATAATGCAACAAATATTTACAGGTGGGAACAACACGCCCTGCTCTGCTTTGGAGAAGACCACAGAATTTTCAAGACTCACACTGCCTGGCCACCTGACATTTTATGTTCAGAAATCTGTTTTTAAAATGAGAGAAATACATCCAACATGTCATGTCTTAACTTATTTTGCATTGCTTTAAAAAGTGTGGTGGTGAAAGAGGGGTGGGTAAAAAATTCATTCATCGTGCTAGTATGGACCACAGTCTGCAAATGAGAAACAACATAGGCTATTTTTGTGTGTATCGCACATGGCATGCAACCACACCATGCATAAAAAGCAAAAACTGAGCGGGGAGTTCTGCTCGGTGCATAGGCTAGAGGAGTTTCCCCCGTTTAAAAAATATAGGCCTAGGTGCATAAACTGCCTTTTTTGTAGGCTACTTAAAATATGTGAAGGTGCATTTAGCCTATCTGTATTGACGGTCAGTGATGGCTTGCAGAATGACCGAGTGCCACCCTTTGCGGTTGAAGTAATTGGTGTGGCTGTCTGCAGGTGCAATCACAGAGATATGGGACCGACCCATCGATGGCACCCCTGCACGGTGGAAAGCCCCATTGCGTTTTAGATCCCTTTATGACCTCATACAGGTGACGGCCGGTGGGAAGCTTCACAAAGTCATTCTGGGTCAGAAACGACACACTTCATGAGCAATGTCGCATATGGTGGCTTTCCCAATCCCAAAGAAATTTGCCCTGGTGCGAATCTCTAGGGATCTAGGGATGGGCATATCAATCCTGTGCTATCAATATATAGATGCTCACATGCTATTCATTTGGCATCGATTTCCTTAAACAAATATCAAAATCCAAATAAGAATTGGGGGTGCATGCATTACTTTGAACTGTTTTAGATGGCTTACTTCAATTAGTATGTGTCGAGAAACCCCTGTACCTGGCGGCATATTGCGCTGGAAACTTGAGACATGAGTGTAACGTACGACTCAACTAACAGCACGAATGCGTAAGCTGGGGGAACAAACGGAGAGGCGTCGGTAATGGCAGACAAAAAACAAAGCGTGGTGTGGTGCTATTTTTCATCAGTTGATAAAGTTATGGCAAGATGCCAAGTGTGTGATGAAAAAGTTGCACACAGCAGCAACACAAGTAATTATTCAAACATCTGGAGACCACACATCACGAGAGCCACAGTGAGCTTGAAAAAAGACAACTGTCTGAAAACTGTTTGACTCCCTGATGAAGACTTAAATGCCAAAACGTGTAGGAGTTTTTAAAGGTTAAACATGACCAAGCCAAGGCTTTTTACTTTTAAAGAGAGTTCCTTGGAGATTCTTTTTTACTATTGTTTGGTTGTGGGCATAGCTACATGAGACATGCAATATGGACACATGCAGATCGGATCTGATCACTTGCAACATGTCCTGTGGACTGTCAGTCAGTGAGATCGTTTCCTGATCAGATTTGCCAAAATATTGGATTTGTGCTGCAGTCTGAACAAGGACATAGAGACAACACAAGGGAGGACAAGACTTTCAAGCTAAAAAAGGAAATGAACTATCCTCGACAACACAACTTGACAGAAACTCTGACAATACAAGATGTAAGGTTATATTTCATATAAAGTGTGTTCCTCACTCAACCTGATCATCCTTACTGAAAGTTCTTCATCCTCAGGAACATGGGGGTCAAGATGGGTTCTGAAGTTCTGACAACTCTTGAAATGCTAAATCTGTAATGTAAAGTATGTAGATGGCTACCTGTTCCAGGCTAATGGTTTCATCGTAATGCAAGATTGGACTCATTGCGACTCACTGTGGTTAGTCCCAGAGCCAAAGAGAGACATTTATCCATGTAGATTTAATGGATTCACTGCTGTGACACTGAAATCTGTTCTGCACCACCCCTAAAACAACAAGCCAAGCATCGCATTACAATAGGATATTTAAAAACAAGCACATTAAAATACAAGAAAACATTAGTAGAATGGTCCTCAGTACAGAACAGACCAAGGACTCCATTCTCAAATATTTATTTATTCATTTTCTTTAAAGGAACTGCTCAACAGTTGAGTAGCCTCTGGTTCTTCAGACTGTTCCAAACATGCCATTATTATTATTATTGCCATTACTAAAGAAAACTAATGTGCACCCACTTTCCTTGAAGTGATAGTTTGGGTTATCACTTCAGTTGAATGCTATATCTCATGTTGCCATCAAAGAGTCCTTTACGACTCTCAACATCTGATATGAAGCATAATACAGTATGTGTACAAAAGTTCAGTGGTAGAGATAAATGTAGTTAGATTTGGTTTGATACCATCAGTCATGGCAGAGAGAGATGGGTAGGGATCAAGGGCACAGCTCTTATCTTACTTTGGTCATACCGCTCTGACAAAACTTCATTGACAGCCAAGTTGAGATGTTGTTGTGTCCCTCAAGACTCTGTCCTTGCCCCCTCCTTGTTTTATATATAGACCGGGGGCTGGTTTCCCAAAGCCTTTGTAACGCTACGTTGTTCGTAACCTTTACCTTTTCTCTGTCTTAACATTTTCATGTGTTTCCTGAAGCACTATTAAGAATATCTTCCCTGTGACATTCGTTGGTAAGGTTGGTCTGGTGATCTCTCAGACTCTTCTTAGGCTGTCTTAGTATCTTTGTCATGTTTCAACTCAAGTTGCCACACACAACACCCATGTTTAGAAATCTGTGTTGCGCATGAAACTGATATTATTCTATGGTACAGCGACTGTGGTTCAACAGAAATTTTCTGCCATTAATAAAGAAAATTATTTTGGAAACTTTTTCACTCAATAAAAGTGTGCAGCTGATGGTGTCTCAATAAAAACATGGAATGAAAAGACAAAGGGATGCACTGCACTGTCCAGCCGGCTCATCTGCAGCTCGCAGGAGTGCCTGCGTTTTCTGTTCCAAGGATATTTCATTTATATATCACATTAAAGGAGAAGTTCCGTTTTTTGCAACCTGGACCTTATTTCTAGCATAAAATGCGTTCATTTACTCACCCGAACAACTTTGGTGTAACTTGGAGTCCTTCGGAAGACATTCAGGATTTATTCACAATCCGCGTATATCCATATGATGGGAGCGATGGGGCAATGCAGCGTCTAAATAAGGCATTTTCTGCTGCAAAACTCGTTCATTTCACCAATATTTTGTTATGAATCTCCAGCACTATTCCCCTGTTCCAGCAGTGACATCATCGAAGTAGTTAGGTTAGTAAAAACCCCTGTAAAAAAACTCTGATCATCTCACAGCTGTAGAAGAGCTGTAGTTGATAATAATTTCAGCATCAGATTGACGTTTTATTTGCAAAGAACGCACACGCTGTCAATCATGCACCTCCGCTTGAAGTGAAAATCGAATCCTGAGCAATGCGTCAGCCAATTTCAGCACCTTCTCTTATATTAAACAGTCTTATATTAAACAGCACACCAAAGTGGTCTTCAACAGGTGCGTAGGTGTAGCAGGCGGCTTCAAAAAAAAGAGGAAAAACACCTGCACACTGTCTATACTTGCAACATCGTTGAATTTATTCAACAATGTTTCGGTCTTGGACCTTCCTCAGGTAGATGGAGACAGAGAGCAAACAAAACTTATTTAAAGTGGAGGCAGAGATCACAATGACCCACACCTGAATCTCATTAGTGATCAACAGGCTGTGGCCTCAGGCTCTGAGTGAGCTCTTCCTCTGTCAGTCAACGTTCTATAACACTACAATCAAAGATCACACTCAATATAATAAAAATGAGAAATTATGACAAAACTACACAATACAGGAAAGACGTCCTATTTACATATAGTCATGTAGATGATGAGAGACTCTTAGTGAGTGGAAATGCATTACATGCTCAGGTCTGATTTCAGGTTCACATTTAAATACAAGGTTCACATATCAATACGAGATTTGCATATAAATACAAACTAGTGATGCATGAAGTGGCAAAGCGCACTGACAATAGAGAAAATCTATCCTGTACAGTCACTGCCATGCCAAACCTGGACAAACATAATTCACAATCAGCACACATGTGAGAACCCAAAAGGAAGCAATTCCATCCTATCCACGTCAGATCCATCCTCCATCCCAAGCCAGTGCCCAGAGCAAAAGGAAAACATCAGTAAGTCTATCCACAGTAGGCGATAACTCTCTAGCTTGTTTTAGAACATGACATTTAATAATTCATCATTTATTTTTTTAATGTATGTAAGGGTTTTTAATGTATGTATCCAGTAGAGTTCACTTTGTTTAAGTAGAAGATCATGATTACCACCTCTCTTGGGCAAACAGACCTTTTCAAAACCTATATTTTATTTACCAATTTGTATCTGATTTATTCCCACATGTTATGGGGGCCTGAATCCCATCTGAAAATATCTGATTTTTCCTGTTTACACGTTCATGTTACACATCAGATCTGTGCCACTTGAGAGGAAAAAATCTGAATTGGGCCACTTGAACCATGTAGTGTAAAGACAGCCCAAGAGTCTCTCATCGTCTACATGGTTCATTTCTCATTTTTATTATACTGAGTGTGATCTTTGATTGTAGTGTTACAGACTGTTGACTGACAGAGGAGGAGCTCACTCAGAGCCTGAGGCCACAGCCTGTTGATCACTAATGAGATTCAGGTGTGGGTCATTGTGACCTCTGCCTCCACTTTAAATAAGTTTTGTTTGGTCTCTGTCTCCATCTACTGAAACGTTGTTTAATAAATTTAATGATGTTGCAAGTATAGACAGTGTGTGGATCTTTTTCCTTTTTTTTTAGCAGCTTCTCTTGGACAGCGCACCTTAGGTCATTCGAAGCAAAGTCATTCTTTAGGAAGCTCCTGAGAAACAGTTTGGGAACCAGGCGTAGAAAGATAAACAACTTTGGTAAGATATAGCTTTCGAGTCTTCTTAGCACACTAGGAAAGAACGTTACTGGGAAACCAGCCCCTGGTCATTAATTTTATGTTTTTATTTTTTCCTGGAGGTCTATCTGGTCTTTTATCTCACCTTTCTGGTATGATACCTTGGATGACCTACAGCTTCCTTGTATTTAACAATGGAATGTCTCTGTCAAAGCTGGTGATGGGTCAGAAAATAATCAGGTAATCTACAACCCTTGATCTTATCTAAGCCACTGTTCTCACTCATGTTGTCTTTTTTAAAGTCATGTTTGTATTGTCATTGTATATGTCTTGTCTGGTTTCATTTATTTTGTTAAGTACATGATAATAAAAGTTTGATATTGTAATAATTGCATTGTTGTTTGTAAATGTAGCTTTTGCTACATAGCTACTGAATCAACAGCTATTTCCAGTCTCATCAGGAGCTTCAGTCTTTGGAGCATTTATAATATAAGAGCTTGAAACATGCCTTGTGAGTAGCACTGCATCTACAGGTTGGACTATTCGACCAAAACACAAAGTACAGCTGAAGGCTTTACACATTTTTTGATAATAAACCAGTTTATTGGACAGCTTGAAATCCTGGCCTGAAGATGGTGCTAGAGAAGTTATAGGATCACCAGAGTGACCAGAATTCATCCTGAGGGGAACCTGACTGTGTGTTTATGACAAAGTTTATGACAACCTGTCAAATAAACACTGGATATTCTACTGAACCAATAATGGCAACCATGAATGCCCAAGATTTATTTTCTTTTGAATACATCAAGAAGATGTTGAGATGCACAGATTTTACAGGATCAGTGCACATGTCAGCAGATCACAAAGTCACTATAATCCTCTGTGTCCTACTGCTACGCTGCTCTTCACATTAAATAACTGCAAATTAATTTGGACATTAAATGTCAATAAGCAGCAAAACAACAAAACCTAAGGAGAGTCAGGAGAGGATTTTAGCGAAGCAAAGAGACATGTTTAGTCTATTAATTTACATTTTTCATGTTGTACACCAGAACAATTATCACAATTATCAACTGCTGCTAACAGCTTCTCATAGAATGATATTTGATGTTCCTGTGTTGACTGCACATATCTGACCTTTTGGTACTCTGCTCTTTTATTTTTTACTTTTACTTATTATTTTTTTTCAAAACAAAAGAAAGAAAGCTAAAGCCGAACTAAAATGAACTGCCTTCCTTTACCGAGGGTGGAACAACTATATATTTTCTCACCTCTTTGGAAATGCCGTCATAATAGAAACACACCGCAGTTTCCACCATGTAGGCGGTCAGTGGGAATTGCTCTCCCCAGAACTGGTTCTGATTCCCTGAAATGTGTCCCTGACTAGGAATGAAGTGGGAAATTGATGTTCCTGGACAAAAACAAACCATTAATGGAACAATTCACTCCTGAGACACCAGCAGTCACAACAGAGGAGGGCGATGAGTTCTTAGTCTCTTTTGGATGATACTAACAGATGGATAATGGAAGCTAAGCCGGTACACCCTGAGTCCAACATAATGTGTGGCCTGTAGCATGGAACCATATCTGAATGAGGACAGTTCCATCAGGATTGCGACCTGGAAAGAATAAGCTTTGTGAGAGCAATAACTGGCACTGTGATAAATCTTGCTTGAGAAAGTAATGCAATATTTTGTTTAGCTATCACATATCACAGAAGCTCTATAAATGCCATGAAAACCCACATTGTGCCGATTCATTCAGGCATGAAGCTGGTTTCCTCTCGCTCACTGGATCTTTGGGTGGCTATTTTAGAATTTGCAAACACACGCCTCATGTTCCATTTCATCAAGTTCATGAATAAGTTACAAAAAGGTTTTATGGAAGGTACACCTCTACTGTAAGTTGGAAACACTCCCTTCAAAGAATATTTCTGTGAATTTCTTCCTCTCCAGAAGTGCTCAGTGTCATGGCATCAGTGCCGGAGGTGTGACGCTGTTGATGCGATCGAGGGGAAATCTGTAAAAAGCCGGTGGGCTAGCTTTTGCGCTGCTTCGCTGCACAAGCTGTAGCACTACACTACGTCTAAACACACCCCACAGGGAATTGCTCTTGCTGACATCTCAACTAGTTTTAGGGCCATTAGGAGGGATTTGACCTTAGGAAATCTAAATGTCAGTGGGGAATGCTAAGTGCTCCAGGCACAACAGCGGTCACCACGGGCAGTATGGCCCAACAAAATTATCTGAAAAGCTCAAAAGCACTTAACTGTGTGTCAACTGGTATTGGACATAACAATTTACCGTGACCTTGACATTGATTCTGATCTCTAGTCTGGTGTTAGTGTTTCTGCTGGAGACGGAGATATAAATAATGGTAACAACAGGAGAAGAGATCAATGCAGCTGTGCAGGTTGTTGTGAACTGTGTGTAGATTAACTTTGAGAAAATTGCAACATTAATTTAGTATCATTGAAATCAACCCTCTTTTCCAAAAAGAGCTGGGCCTTCTCTACCAACACCTGCCCTGCTCTCCAGTCAATATTTTCCACTGACATCTCTCATTCACACTCCAGTCCTCTTTGTGTACAGCAGTCACCTCACTCTCCACATCCACCTGCTCACCAGTCTCTCATTCCCCAGTCACGCCATATTCCCGCCGTCATTTGCCAGATTGTTGTATTATTCATGTGCAGCATGTTGAATCCTCTACTCTTGTCACCCTGTGACCTGTTTACTTCCTGAGCCTGTCTGCACTGCCTCTAAGTGTTAAACTATCACCGACTCTTCCATTCAATTCACTTAACTGTTCCTGCCTGCATGTTCTGTGTTTGCCTTTGGATGCGACCTTTCTGTTGCCTGCATTCAGTGACTATGAAATTTGACATCACGTCTAAGACAAAAGGCTCTGCAGTGGACTTTTAATGTTGAATTAAACTTGAATATATCCGGATTAGTCAATGTCAATGACAGTCTGTGGTCAGGACAGAGATTGTAAGATTCAGATGACTCAAATATTAATGACAGGATCACTGTATATATATATATATATGTATATGGAATTTTATATATGGATAAAAGATAGCAATAAAAACAAGTCAGAGTGAAATTTCATTACAGGTATTAAAGGATATCAAACCCTTGGTTTCACCCACTAGCTGTGGACAGGTAACTCATGTTAGCATGGTGTTTAGCACCAACAACAAAAAAGACTAACCAAACCCATTCTCATTACCATGGAATAAAAAAAAAAAGACAGTTCTTTGCATTTTGCACTGTTAACTTATACTGCCCTCTGCTGAATGACGAAGTGAAAAATATGTAGTGACTCTTCTATTAAAGATGAGAAAACTAAATAAATGATCAACAAATACATCTAATCAGTTGTAAAGCAGTTAAGAAGTCTACTATTTCACATATCCCCATGTAATGGAGTCAATGCCGTGTGGACCCACCCCTTGGGGGGATGGACATTGGGTTGGCGTTGGATGCAGTGTTCACTAAGTGGAAGATGGTAGGAGCCTCAACAAGCTGACTCCCACTATTTAGATTTATCTCAACTCTGGATGGTGACCAAAAGAATGGCATTGCAGTTGGAAGTGGCTGAAATGGGTTTGTCAGAGTACATGGTCTCGACTTTAGAGAAATGAGTGATGAGCTTTGACATCTGGCCTTGGAACACCTTGGGATTGAGAGGAGACGGAAAGCATCACTGGACAAAGAGATGTCTGGAACCACAGCCAGAGCCGCAACAGGGCAGGCAATGCAGGCAACTGCCTAGGGCCCCGAGATGGAAGGGGCGCCCTAGAGACGGCTGACATTGATCCATATCAATGACAACATGATAGAACTACTTTAGACACTGCAACGCCAACGCATCCGGAATCCCCCTATTCGGGAGATTCCCGATGCTGTTGCTGGCTAGTAGCCTGCAGGTGTGTGCAGGTAATTGAAGTTGCCATGCCCAGCCTAAGACTCACAGGGGAAAAAATAACAGGACAAACACAGGACAAGCAGGGTAGGGGGAAACAGCAGAAAACATCCCAACAGAATAATGCATTTGTTGTCAAATGCTAACAGTTCAGCTGTCAGTACATCAGCTTGGTCTGTCCTGGTAGTAATTTGTATTTGGAAGAGGAAGATGTTATATATCTCTTTGAATTTTCTGGTATAAATAGTACATTAAATGCCATACAGATCTCAAATGTCGAGTGTTTGTAGCGTGCACAAATCTGTACATGCATCAACATATTTAATATGGAGGACCACAGGGGACACATCAATTAAAAAGAGAACTTTGAAACAGTCATTTAAAACATAATTTAGAAAATACACTGTTGAATTCCCAAATGAATAACCGAATTTTAAAATCGGAGACAAGGAGACACTGCCTTTCAAAGGTTGATTTCGAAAAATCCATTTTCAAATCATATTTGAAAATACAATTAGGAAAAGGAAATCCAAATAGAAAATTGAATTGCCCTTTTAAAAGACTGATTAAAAGTTGTATTTTCTAATTCATTTTGTAAATTCATTTATTCATTTCTGTTTTTCAAAATGCATTTTGAAATTGATTGGGAATTCAATAGTGTATTTTCTAAATGGTGTTTTAAATGACTGTTTCAAAGTTGCTTTTTCAAGTCCTTTATGAAATTCCTCTTTTTAATTGATATGTCCCCTGTGGTCCTCCATAATTTAAGTGTTATTTATATAATCTATGTAAAGCTTTGAGTTTTGGTACTTGTGTTACATTGCACATGTTTGTCCGGCCCAGGGTGTCCTGGCCTTGACTGTGGATAGGCGGAGGATGAATTAATTAATTAATCAATGGATGGATGGATGGATGACTTTTTTGGTAAAGTGTTTGTTTTTCAGTGTGGTATGAAAATATAATATCCTGCTTTAAAGCACTCCCACAGCTTGGTTGAATGGATATATTAATCGGTGCGAACTGGTATATGAACCAGCTAATCATCTGACATGAATATGATGATAGGCAGAATGGATAAAGTGAAACTTAATAGCACATTATCACGCTGATGGACCTGTCAGTGCCAATAAATACTGACATATTTTCAGTGGAGTAGGCCTACTTTAAATGACCAAAATGTGCCCAAAGATGGGGTAATGCTACTGTCATTCCGCCTGAAAATATAGTTAATATTATATTTTAAGTTGTTAGTTTATCTCAGTTGTACAGTTTATTTGTGTACTCTGTAACCATAGCGCCCACTAGTGCATTCCGGGTAAAAAACAGGAAGTAGAAAGCAGTTGTGTAGTGATCAGCCACATACGATCTCGCAGTAGTCTCCAGCTTTCTTTCCTCGCCTTTCTTTTCTCCCTTCGGCTCAGGCAACGTTTTTTCACAATATGCCAAGTAAAACTTTATGGAAATGAACCATCGGTCTCCTGGAGTTTCTTCGGTGTGTTTAAGCTGAGTGGAACCTAGTCCATGACAGCTACAGTGATCATGATCACTGGTTCCTCGGAGACTGTGGTTTCTGACTGGATGCTGCACATAAAGTCAGGGATTACTTGACTGAAGGCTTCAAAAATGGGTGAGACTGCAAAATGGGTAGTGATGGTGCTGTGAAGGATCATTCAACTCCTCTCACCTGCACTTCA